>PVIW01014081.1:14665-24964 GCA_004026585.1 Noctilio leporinus | reverse complement strand
ATGGGACTATATCAAATTGAAAAGTTTCTGTTCAGCTAAAGAAAATATCAGCAAAATTCAAAGGGAACCAACTGGATGGGAAAACATAATTGCCAATGATACCTCAGACAAGGGTCTGATCTCCAAAATATATAAAGAACTAATGTGACTCAACACCAGGGAGACAGACAGCCCAATTAAAAAATGGGCAAAGGACCTGAACAGACAACTCACTGAGGAAGATATACAAAGGGCCCAGAGGCATATGAAAGAATATTCAACATCACTATTTATCAGAGAGATGCAAATTAAAACTACAATAAGATACCACTTCACACCTGTCAGAATGGCAATCATCAGCAAATCAACAAACAAGTGTTGGCGAGGATGAGGGGCAAAGGGAACCCTCCTTGTACACTGTTGGTGGGAATGTAGGCTGATGCAGCCACTGTGGAAAACAGTATGGGGTTTCCTTAAAAAACTAAAAATGGAACTGCGTTTTGATCCAGCAATTCCACAACTTGGACTATACCCAAAGAATCCTGAAACACCAATTCATAAGAACCTATGTACACCTATGCTCATAGCAGCAGTATTTACAATAGCCAAGTGCTGGAAAAAGCCTACGTGCCCATCAATGGATGATTGGATCAAAAAACTTTGGTACATTTACACAATGGAATTCTATATAGCAGAAAGAAAGAAGGAACTCGTACCCTTTGCAACAACATGGATGGAACTGGAGAGTATTATGCTTAGTGAAATAAGCCAGTCAGTGAAGGACAAATATCATATGATCTTACCCATAACAGGACAATAATGAGCAAAACTAACAACAAGCAAAACAGAACCAAATATATGAATACAATGAATAGGCCTTCAGTGGTCAGGGGGAAAGTGTTTGGGGGGAGGGGGGAGGCAGAGGCAAGAAAGGGGAGCAGCTTAGACAAGAACCTAGTATAAAGGAACCATGGACATGGACAACAGGTGGGATTGACTTTGGAGGGAATGGGTGGGTGCGGAGGGGGACAGAGGGGAGCAAAAAGGGGATGGATGAAATACAACAACAATAAAATTTAAAAAAAACATAAAACAGAAACGGATGCTTCATCACAACGTGACTGGTAGGAATCACAGAAATGTGAGAGGGCTGGCTGGGACCCCACTGGAGGCAGCAGCCAAAGGGATGGAGTTAGGGGCTCCAGCTGAGGAGGGTTGGTTCTGGTCCCCCAGCTGGGTTCCCCAGCTTCAGCAACATGATGGAAAGCAGAGCAGCATCCAGCTGAGAAGGGGAGAAAATAATGGAGTTTGCTAGCCTGAGAGAGCGCTGGAGACAGAGAACTGTTTGGGAGACCATGGCGAGAATACACTGGCACCCACCTATCCTGGGCTCCAGTGGAGCGAGGGAAGAGTGGACTGGAAACATGTAGGGAGAGTTTGTGGTGGTGGCTTGGAGGAGAGAAGTGGGGAAGCAGCAGTGGTGATCCCAGTGCTAACTCATTGCTCACACCTCCCACAGACTGTGCTGCGCCAAGCAGCTTCTGTCTGAGGGGTCCTCACAGCCTCGCCCACTGGAAGCAATCTGCCCCACCCAGTGGTGCCTGACCCTGGCACCCTATCACAATTCCTTGACTTAACATCTAAATAAACCTTTCCTAAAAAATAATAATGAATAAACAAATAAATAAATAAATAAACAAACCTCTCCTGCCCTGCCCTGTCTGAGTATAGATACAATAGTTGGCACCTGAAGAGATACCTCTTGCCCAACAGCGCCTGGCCTGGCGGCTGATTACAAATTCTCTGACTTAAAGCTGTGTCAGTCAGTCAACCCCGCACAGTGGCAACTGAGTCTGATGGCTGATTATGGATTCATTGCTTTGCAACTAAGTCCTTCTCGACCAGTAACTCCTGGGCCTGCCTACTGATTACAAACTCTCTGACTTACAGCTGGATCAGTCAATCAGCCCCGCACAGTGGCTTGCAAGCCTGGTGGCTGATCTTAGACCCATTGCTTTGCAATTGGGTCAATCCTTCTTACTCAGCAGAACCTGGGCCTGACAGCTGATTACAAACTCTCTGACTTACAGCTGGGACAAACAGTCAGCACATTGCTCACAGTGGCAAGTGAGCCTGGTGGCTGATCATGGATTTGTTGGTTCACAACTGAGTTGGTTTGTCCCACCCACTGGCCTCTGGGCCTGGCGACTGAGCACAAATTAATGGGACAACAATTGAATCTTTCAGTCCAGCCCAATGGCCCTTTAGCCCAGCAGCTGATCACAGATTCATTGGATTACAATAGGGTCTTTCATTCGAGCCCAGTGCCACCTGAGCCTGGTGGCTAATCACAGATTCATTGGATTGCAATTGTACCTTGATGTCTAGTCCAGCAGCTCCTGAGCTTGGTGGCCAAACACAGATTCATTGGATTACAATTGGGTCTTGCTGCCTAGCACAGCGGCACCTGAGCCTGGAGGCTGATCACAGATTGATTGATTTACATCTGAATCTGTCCCACCAATAAGCATATGAACTGGCAACTGATCCATTGGATTACAATTGAACCTTTGTTTAGGCCAGCAGGGCCAGATCATGGTATCTGGTTTATTGATTTACGACTGAATCGCTCTGTCACCCCAAGCAGCATCTGAGCCTGGTAGTGGATCAAAGATTGATGGGATGACAACTAAATCTATCCTTTCAACCTAGCAGTTCCTTAGCCTGGCAGCTAATCACAGTCTGACTGGAATGCAATGAAACCTAAAATTCGGGAGAAAAAGAAACAGTCCATCACCAAAAAGAAAGAAGGAATCCCCAGATAGATCACTAAATGAAACAGAGGCAAGCAAACTATCAGATATGGAATTCAAAAGAATGATGGTAGAGAAGCTCAATGAGCTCAGAGAGCTCAAAGAAAACTATAAACAGCTCCAGGGGAACTACAAAGAACTCCAGGGAAGCTACAAGGAACTTACTAAGAACTACACTAGCATTAAAAAGGACATAAAAACTACCAGTAAGAGCCAGGAGGAAATGAAGAATACGGTTTCTGAATTGAAGAATACACTAGAAAGAATCAACAGCAGGCTAGAAGAAGCAGAGGATCAGATCAGTGAGCTGGAGGAAAACATAGAAAAATATTCTAAAACAGTGCAACAGATGAAAAAAGATTGAACAAGAATGAAAAGATTTTAAGAGAGCTGCAGGACAACGTGAAACACAACAATATCCATATCATAGGGATACTGGAAGGAGAAGAGAAACAAGGAATGGAAAACCTGTTCAAAAAATTAATGATAAGGCCCTGGCTGGTAGCACAGTGGATAAGGTGCCAGCCATCGAACCCAAAGGTCACTGGTTTGATTCCCCAGCCAGGGCACATAACCAGGTTGCAAGCCAGGTCTCCAGCCAGGTCTGTAGCTGGAGGCAGGTGAAAGGAAACCATACATGGATGTTTCTCTCTGTCTCTGCCTCTTTCCCTTCCTCGCTCTGGAAATAATCAAATCTTAAAAAAAAAAAAAAAAAAAAAGTAATGATAGAAAACTTCCCTAACATGATCAGTGAAAATGTTACTCAAGTTAAAGAAGCACAGAGGGTCCCAATGACAATGAATCTAACAGACCTACTCCAAGACACATTATAATTTAAATGGCAAATTTCAGAGACAAAGAGAGAATCCTAAAAGCATCAAGAGAGAAACAGCAAATAACATATAAGAGGGGCTCCAATAAGGTTATCAAATGATTATTTAACAGAAACAATACAAGCCAGAAGAGAATGGCAAAAAATATTCCAAGTAATGGAGAACAAAGGCCTGCAACCAAGAATACTCACCCAGCAAGGCTCTCATTCAAAATGGAAGGAGAAATAAGGAGTTTCCCAAACAAAAGAAGACTAAAAGACTATATCTCTACCAAACCAGCACTGCAAGAAATGCTAAAGGGTCTGCTATTAAAAAGATGAAGAAACAGAGAGAGACAGAGAGGAACACAAGCAAAAGGGGGAAAAACAGCAATAAATATCAATCAATAATAACCTTAAATGTAAATGGATTAAATGCACCAATCAAAAGATATAAGGTAGCTGAAAGGATAAGAAAATATGATCCACATATATGCTGTCTTCAAGACACCCACCTCAGAACAAAAGATTGACACAGATTGAAAATGAAGGGAGGGAAAAATATATATCAAGCAAATGGACAAGAAAAAAAGACTGGAGTACTATTACTTATTTCAGACAAAATGGATTTGATGATGAAGGCCATAAAAAGAGACAAAGAAGGACATTTCTTAATACTTAAGAGAATAATTCATCAAGAATATATAATTCTGGTAAACATATATGCACCCAACATAGGAGCTCCAAAATATGTAAGGAAAATCTTGGAGGACTTCAAGAAGGATATAGACAGCAACACACTAATAGTAGGGGATTTTAATACCCCATCATCAACAATGGACAGATCTTTCAAACAAAAAAAACACCAAGGATATTGTGGCATTGAACAACGCTCTAGAGGAAATGGACCTGACTGATATATACAGAACCTTTCACACCAAGGAAGCAAAATACACATTCTTTTCAAATGCACATTCTCTAAGATAGACCACATGGTAGGTCACAAGACAAACCTCCACAAATACAGGAAAATTGAAATTATACTAAACATCTTCTCAGATCACAATGGTTTGAAACTAGAAACCAACCTCAAGGGAAAAAACCAAAGGCACTCTTAACTCATGGAGACTGAACAATTTTAAGTCATGAATAGGGTAACAATGAGATCAAAGATGAAATCAAAAATTTCTGTACCCAAAGAACCCTGAAACACCAATTCATAAGAACCTATGTACCCCTATATTTATAGCAGTGTTATTTACAATATCCAATTGCTGGAAACAGCCTAAGTGCCCATCAGTGGATGATTGGATCAAAAAACTTTGGTACATTTACACAATGGAATACTACACAGCAGAAAGAAACAAGGAATTCCTTACTTTTGCAACAATATGGATGGAACTAGAAAGTATTATGCTTAGTGAAATAAACCAATCAGTGAAAGACAAATACCATGTGATGTCACCCATTTCAAGACAATAATAATCAAAACAAACAAGCAAAACAGAACCAGATACATGAATACAATGAATAGATCTCTAAGTGGGCAGAGGGGAGAGAGGAGGTGAGAGGGGAGAGGATGAAGCAAGGAAGGGGAGCAGTTTAGTCAAGGAATTAGTATGGAAGAACCATGGATATGTACAACAAGTGGGATTGACTTTGGGTGGAGTGAGTGGGTAGGGAAGGAGATAGAGTGAAGGAAAAAGGGGATGAATGTAATAAAACAACCATAAAATTAAATTTAAAAAATTTGGGGGGGGGAAATGTTTCTGGAAACAAATGACAATGAATACAGTACAGCCCAAAACCTATGGGACACAGTAAAGGCAGTCCTCAGAGGGAAATTTATAGCACTGCAGGCCTAACTAAAAAAGATAGAAGAAGCTTATACAAATAACCTAATCAGAAAGCTGCAAGAACTAGAGGAGCAACAACAAACAAAGCCCAGAGCAAATAGAAGAAAGGAAATCATCAAGATCAGAGCAGAATTAAATAACTTAGAGACTAAAACTACAATTCAAAGAATCAGTAAGTCCAAGAGCTGGTTCTTTGAAAAAATAAACAAAATTGACAAGTCTTTAATCATACTCATCAAGAAAAAGACAGAGAGGACCCAAATAAACAGAATCAGAAAGGACAGAGGAGAAATCACAACTGATACTTCAGAAATACAAAGGATTATAAGAAATTACTACAAAGTACTATAAGACAAGAAATATGACAACTTGGGTGAAATGGACGAATTTCCGGAAATGTATAATCTACCAAAACTGAATCCAGAAGAAGCAGAAATCCTAAATAGGACAATAACAACTAGTGAAATTGAGGAAGTAATCAAAAATCTCCCAAAGCAGAAGAGCTCTGCACCAGATGACTACATGGTTGAATTCTATCAAACATTTAAAGAACTAACCCCTATGCTTCTCAACCTATTCCAAAAAATCCAAGAAGAGGAAAGACTCCCAAACTCTTTCTATGAGACCAATATTATTCTAGTCCCAAAACCAGGTCAAGACACAACTAAGATAGAAAACTATAGGCCAATATCTCTGATGAACATAGATGTTCAGATTCTCAACAAAATATTGGCCAACCAGATCCAGCAATACATTAAAAAGATCACACACCATGATCAAGTGGGTTTCATCCCAGGCATGCAAGGATGGCACAACATTTGTAAATCAATAAATGCAATACACCACATCAACAAATTGAAAGACAAAAACCATATGATCATATCAATAGATGCTGAAAAAGCATTTGATAAAGTACTGCAACCATTTATGATAAAAACACTCAGCAAAATGGGAATAGCAGGAGCATACATCAACATAATAAAGGCCATATATGAGAAACCTGAAGCCAACATTATACTCAATGAGCAAAAACTAAAAGCTTTCCCCCTAAGATCAGGAACAAGACAAGGCTGTCCACTTTCTCCACTTCTGTTCAACATCGTTTTGGAAGTTCTAGCCATGGCTATCAGAGAAAAAAAAGGAATCAAAGGTATCTAAATTGGAAAGGAGGATGTCAAACAGTCATTATTTGCAGATGACACACGATAGTGTATATACAAAACCCGATAGGCTCCACCACAAACTAACTCGACCTAATAAGCAAATTTAGCAAAATAGCTGGGTATAAAGTCAATATTCAGAGATCAAAAACATTTTTGTATACCAATAATGAAACATCAGAGATAGAAGATAGAAAACAAATCCCATTTACCATAACAACAGGAAAAATAAAGTACTTAGGAATAAACTTAACCAAGGATGTAAAACCTGTACTCAGAAAACTACAGAACACTGAAGAATGAAATTTAGGAAGATACAAATAAATGGGAACATATACCATGTTCATGGATGGGAAGAATCAACATCATTAAAATGTCCATACTACCCAAAGCAATCTACATATTCAATGCAATCCCAATTAAAATACCAATGACAGACTTCACAGAAATGGAAAAAATACTTCAAAAATTTATATGGAGCCAAAAACACCCACAAATAGCCACCGCAATCTTGAGAAAGAAGAACAAGGTAGGAGGAATCACAATACTGGACATCAAACTATACTAAAAGGCTACTGTTATCAAAACAGTCTGGTACTAGCATAAGAATAGACATATAGAGATCAATGGAACAGAATCGGGAGCCCAGAAATAAACCCAGGACTCTATGGTCAATTAATATTCAACAAATGGTGAATGAACATAAAATGGAGTAAAAACAGTCCCTTCAACAAGTGGTGTTGGTTGAGTTTGCTTAAGTTTCCTGAAAAGTAGTTTTATCCTCAGCCAAAATAAAATAATATACAAGTATTGGATCTGGGAATATAAAAGTCCCAATTATTTCTGCTGGTAAGAGCAGGACCTTCATCTCTTGTTTACTGTTATTTTTCTGGAGCCTAGAAACAGTGGGTGACACAAGTACTCAGAAAAGTATTTGTATAATGAATGATTAAATGAACTGCTTATAATTGTTCTTTAAGTTTACTTCAAGTATTAGTACCTCATGAATTATAGCAGAATACTAGAGAGTGGTACTCAGTAGAATTAAGTGCTTAAATGACCCACATGGAGAGAAATACGATTTAAGAATGAAAAGGGTATTGATAGGGAACATCCCCTAGGTATGCCAAACCCACTAAAACACTCCCACTTTTTGCAACAAGTGATGTTGGGAGATATGCACAGCAACATGCAAACAAATGAAACTATACCACCAAGTTACACCATACACCAGAATAAACTCGAGATGGATAAAGGACTTACACATAAGCAGTACCATCATAAAGGTCCTGGAGAAGAATATAGGCAGTAAAACTTTAGATACCCTATGCAGAAATATGTTTACTGATACTTCTCCAAGAAGAAAGGAAATAAAAGAACAAATAAACAAATGGGACTATATCAAATTGAAAAGTTTCTGTTCAGCTAAAGAAAACACCAGCACAATTCAAAGGGAACCAACTGTATGGGAAAATGTATTTACCAATGATACCTTAGTCAAAGTTTGATATCCTAAATATATAAAGAACTAATGTGACTCAACACCAGGGAGACAGAAAGCCCAATTAAAAAATGGTCAAAGGACCTGAGTAGACAACTCTCTGAGGAAGACAAACAAAGGGCCCACAGGCATATAGAAGAATGCTCAACATCTTTAGCCATCAGAGAGATGCAAATTAAAACTACAATATGATACCACCTCATACCTGTCAGAATGGCAATCATCAACAAATCAACAAACTACAACTGTTAGCAAAGATATGGGATAAAGGGAACCCTGGTGCACTGTTGGTGGAATTGACGTATAGTGCAGCCACTATGGAAAACAGTATGGAGTTTCCTTAACAAACTAAAAATGGAACTGCCTTTTGATCCAGCAATTCCACTACTAGGACTATACCCGAAGAACCCTGAAACACCATTTCATAAGAACCTATGTACCCCTATGTTCATAGCAGTGCTATTTATAATAGCCAAGTGCTGGAAACAGCCTAAGTGCCCATCAGTGGATGATTGGTTCAAAAAACTTTGGTACATTTACACAATTGAATACTACACAGCAGAAAGAAACAAGGAACTCCTACCCTTTGCAACAACATGGATGGAACTAGAAAGTATGCTTAGTGAAATAAGCCAGTCAGTGAAAGACAAATACCATATGATCTCACCCATTACAGGACAATAATGAACAAAACAAACAAACAAGTAAAACAGAACCAGATACATGAATATAATGAATAGACCTTCAGTGGGGTGGGGGGAGCAGGAGGCAAAGAAGGGAGGCAATTTAGTCAAGAAACTAGTATGAAAGAACCATAGACATGGACAATAGAAGGGATTGACTTTGGTTGAGGGAGTTGGTGGGTGAGGAAAGGGGCAGAGGGGAATAAAAAGGGAATGGATGTAACATAACAACAATAATATTAAATTTAAAAATGATAGCTTTTGTTAAATGGATCCAAATGATAATGGACTTCATAACTTACATTTTTTGCTGGGAAGAAATAATGAAACCAATTTGCAACTTCATAGCAAGGTTCATAATTCATATCACTTGAAAGAGGCACCCATAAAGTCATCTAATCAGTGTAATGGGGCCCTGACTATGGTTCAAACATCAGAGATCAAATACAATATGGACTAAAAGAAAATTTTCCGCTTTACTGAGCTTATTATTTAACAAACCTAAGATTATTGTTTATTTGTTCTTCCATGGGCTGTGTATCCTTTTAAAGCTTCTCAAACAGCTCTGACTTGTGGCACAGTGGATAAGGCGCTAACTTGGGAACCCAAAGGTCACTGGTCCATTCATAGCCGGGGCATATAGCCAGGTTGCAAGCCAGGTCTCCTGCCAGGTCTGTAGCTGAAGGCAGAGGAAAGGCAACCACATACTGCTGTCTCTCTCCCTCTCTGCCTCTCTCTCTTACCCTGTCTCTAAAAATAATAAATAAAATTTAAAAAAGAAAAATAATGCTTCTCAAATAGAAAATAACAGAATAATAAATGAAAATAGCCAGACTTTAAGGTTCTTGGGTGAATATGAAGTTCAAACTACACTCCAACTATTCTTCCTAATCATTCCAACATAGGAAAAGCAGTGGATGTCTTTTCATTTATTCATGGAAAGATCAAGATATCAACTGAATGTTGTCATGCTATCTTTATAGAGCTTACAATCAGTTACACAGGGAAAAAAGCCAAACACCACAACATACATCTTTCAAAGCCCTCAACCTACCAGACCCATTTAGAACAATCCTAATGTGTAGGTATGAAAGAGGTGCCAGGTAAGAGCCTCCCATGGTACTGTGATTTGATTCTTTGCATCTTCCAATCTCCTATAGAGATGATCACCTCCCACATGCTTGTCTCCTGTAAGACTATTCATGTGATACATATTAAAATGCCCTCAGAGGGGAGCAGCTTAGACAAGAACCTAGTATAAAGGAACCATGGACATGGTCAACAGGTGGGTGGGGAGGGGGACAGAGGGGAGCAAAAAGGGGATGGATGTAATACAACAACAATAAAATAAAAATAAAAATTAAAAAAAAAACTATTGCAGCCCTGGCTGGTGGCACAGTAGATAAGGTGCCAAAATAAATAAAATAAAAAATAAAATAAGATTGACTTTGGGGGGAATGGGTGGGTGGGTGGGGGGACAGAGGGGAGCAAAAAGG
>PVIW01014081.1:0-14565 GCA_004026585.1 Noctilio leporinus | reverse complement strand
GATGTAATACAACAACAATAAAATTAAAAAAAAAAAATAAATAAAATAAAATAAAATAAAATGCCCTCAGGTTTAAAAGGGATGTAAGATGTGTAATCAGGGAAAGAACATGCACTATGAATCCAGAACAATCATAATAAACAAGAAACCAGCTTAGTCATCTTTCATAATAGTATTTTTTGTTTTGTTTTTTCAAAGGCATCTCTAAAGCCCAACCCCTCTATTGTTAACTCTCCTGTCTTATGATTAAGTTAGCAGTATCTGAAACCAGCCTGCTTCAATTCCTATCTCAGTTCTGCCATGAGAGCCTTAGGCAAATGAATTAACTACCTCTGCTTCCTTGCTTCCTCTTCTATAAACTGGGGAGAATAAAAGCACCTAACTCTTATTGGTTTTGTGGCAAGAAAATATGCTTATAGAAAACTCAATATAGTGTCTAGCTCATAGGTCAATAAAGAGTAGCTATTATTATTATTAATATTCCAGTTACCTAAGGGATAGGGTAATTAGTTGCATCAGCCAAGACAAACCAGGCCTAAACTTACCACCATGATTTAGAAGTTTTCTTCTGTCAGCAAATTGACACCTTGTTAGCTTTACCCTTGGCTTCAAAAAATTTTAAAGTGCTTGTGCTAAAATATTTGTTTGGAGACACACTTGTCTCCAAACAAGTGTGTCTCCACCACATGTACTAGCTGTGTGACATTCGTTGTCTCAGTTTCTTCACTTACAAAAAGAGAATAATAATAGCATCTTTATGATCAATTCATTGTAAGGATTAAATATGTTATTTAGCATAAAATCTTTAAAATAATGCCTTCTAAAATGACTGAACGGGACTGAGACAAGATCTAAGAAAGCCAGTGGAAGTCAATTGTTTTTCTTAATTTTTTAAAAAGATTTCATTTATTATTTTTAGAAAAAGGGGAAGAGAGACAGGCAGAGAGGGAGAGAGACATCAATGTATGGTTGCCTTTCACCTTCCTCGAGCTACGGACCTTACTGGAGACCTGGCTTGCAACCTGGTTATGTGCCCTGGCTGGCAATTGAACCAGCAACCTTTAGGTTCACAGGCCAGCATCTTATCGACTGTGCTACCAGCCAGAGCAGAAGTCAATTTTAAAGATGAGGACACTGGAATACAAAAAGGTTAAGTAACTTGTCTAAAATTTTATAGCTAGAAGTGGTAGATCGTGGATTTGAGCATTGTCTGATTGTGCTCTTTTTCTAGAGTTTTCTACCTTCTTTTATTGCCCATTTTCCCTTGTATAAACTGTCTCCTTCACAGTAGTATATTCACTGGTCTTCAAATGTACCTTGAATCAACACACCTTTGCACACACCATGCCTTTGCTTGGAATGTCCTTTCCCATTCCTTTATACCTCTCTTAATCAAGGCCTAAATGAAATTCCAACTTGCAAAATTAAGACTCACCACTTTGATCTCCAGCCCACGTTGATACTTTCCAGAGAAGACTCTGGAATTCTCAGTGTCTAAATCAAACCCTTGACATTATCACTAATGACTATCACAATTTAACTGAGTACCTACTGTATACCTAGGTATCATGCTAAGCAATTCATGATCTCATTTAATCCTCCAGGAAGCCCAGAGCTAAGTACTTTTATTAGGAGCCGTGTTTTATAGATGATGAAACTGAAGCTCAGCAAGGTTAAGCCATTTGTTCATGGTTAGTAAGGGGAAGAGACGGGTTCTGTGAGATCCACAAGACCATGCTCTTTCCTTCCACATTCCACTTACTGGTATCCTTAGGCTTCTCTTCACAAGTCTCTCTCAGCTCCCCAGGTTGAATCTGAGCTAATTGAAAGGAACAACTGAATCTTATTTATCTTTACAGTTTCAGTGTGCCTAGTAACATAGTGATTGACAAGAAATAGGCATCAAAAATGTCTATTTAATAAGAATCAGCTTCCAACTTAACCCACAATTTCACCCTGAAAATCAAACATGAACAAACATGAATCATGTTTCTGGATGAAATTATTCAAGGTAGTGTGGCTTAATCATCAAATCCATTAGCCATTAGTAGCCAGATGATGTCTGCATATTCTGGAACCTGAGATAAGCTTATTTTTGTCTTCCTGTCTTTCTTTTCATTGCTCACTCATTCAATAAACTATAATAGAAGTAAACACTTGCATTAGTACTGTGGGAGCATAAAGAAAAGGACTGACTCTGAAGGTAGAGTGGGGAAGGGAGGGGTTGGAAAAGGTTCCTCAGAGTAGGTGGCATAACCCCATTGAGCAACCATTACCATTTCAATGGATGCATAATAAATGGCAGCAATAATAGCATTGCCTAAACAAATAATGGAAATGGGATAATGTTGGCACAGATTATTTGATTTTAGAATTCTTAGTGAAAGTAAGTTAGGGGAAAGATCTTTAAGCTTGAGGACATAAGATTTGCCAAGGCTTTAAAGCATACTTTTTTTGGTAAGAAGTTAAAGAGGCACCCAGTTATTGAGTGTCTTTTAATTGCCAGATGTTTGATATGTATTATTTCATATAGTCCCCAATGTGATCATGTAGACAAGCCTTTTCTCCCATTTTATGGTAATAATGCTGAGGACAGGAAGTTGAAGTAGGTACTAATATTACCATATTATTTTACAGATAATAAAATTGAGACACAAACAATTAAGTAATTTTCTCTAGATCACACAGCAAAGGAAATGACAGAGTCAGAATTTATACACAAGTCATTTCTCTCTTAAACCATGTACATTAGGCTACATCTATTATGTTAGATCTAGTTAGCTAGAAGGAGGTATTTGTCTTTCCAATTCTGCCAGGTCATTATCACAAAATTTTCCTGTGAAGGTGACTGACTGACTGGGGTATGTGTGAAAGAGAGTAGGAAAAGAGATCAGGAGTCAACAGAGGAAATCAGCATTTCTCACTATCCTTTCTCTTCTCCTGCTTTACCCTGAGATGGAGAGGTAGATGGATGTAGAACAGCCTAAGAACATAGAGGTCACAAATTGCTTCCTTACCTCTATCTCTGAATCTGACAAGGGCATACTCAGTGTTCTCGGAGATACCTCATAACTAATCCTCTCAACCCCATCCTAAAGAAATGCATAGTGATTGGTCCTGGATCCTTAAATTTCTCCTCGGTTTGCCCTATTTACTGCCCATGATGAGTACCATGCCAATGAGGAATGCCAGAGTAAACTCATGATGGGGTTTTTCTCCTTTAAGGAAGTCTGAACTTATATAGATTCCTATTACATATTTGTTTGTGTGGTGGAGCAGAAGCTAGTGGAGAAGAAGCATGACATTTACTAGTTCTGAACTGCTGGGACCCAAGATAAGGAGTGAAAGATTATGCTACACAAAAGTAAACTCCATGAAAACTTCCTTTCATTACAGCAACAAACCTGCTGATTTGTCCTGATATGATGTGTCAAAATAATTATATCCTATTATCCTCTTACTATCCAACTTACCTTTCACTTCTGTTGCCTGGTTTTGTTTTGTTTTGTTGTTTACAAATTAGATGACTATATGTCATCAACATTTGTCATATCACTTTGGTGAATAGTTTCAGTAGTGTTTGTTAGTTGTTTTAAATGGAAGCAGAGCAGACAGCAGCCTGCTCGAGACTGCATTTCCTAAGGGCACTTTTGTTAGACATACCAATACCTCTCAGTGACATGCCTCTCGGTGACATTCAACTCAAGCTGCTCCACATATCTGGAATTGAATGTATTATGCCAGGGTTCCTACAAGCTGGCTGGAATACCCCTGCTTACAGAAAAGCATACACTATTTGAAGTGGACAACCCCCCAGCCAAATCCTATCATTAATAAGAAACAAAATGTGTACTTGATCTCCCCATTTCCAATCTGCAAGGTGGTACAGAATATGGTTGTAACAAGAGAGAATTCCTTCCTTTCTAAGTATTTTCTGCACTTGGACTTCATTACACCTCTATTTTTAATTAAATGTATTGGGGTAGCATCAGTTAATAAGATTATCTAAGTTTCAAGTGTACAGTTCTATGATACATGATCTGTATATTGCATTTGTGCCCACCACCCAAAGTCAAATCATCTTTACACCTTTAATTAAATCAATGTTATGGCACCAACCCTCAGTAATGGTGGGAAAAAAAGTAGTTATCTCAGAGGATTTCCAAGAGAATAAAAGGCTTCTCCAACCTATAGGCAGAGAAAAGTATTGGCTGAAACCAAGCCTAAAGCAACTGCTATGGGAAAGGAAAGAGAGAGAGGTAGGAGGGAAGGGAAGGGAAGGAAAATAAGAGGAACATATGGAAGGGAGAGAATGAGTGCAATCCAGGAAGCAACAGCTGCTGATCAAGCCCCCGTACGTAGTACAGGACTGAGATACCTAAAAGGGTTTACCTCTGGGAGATCATCTGATCAGTGAGCATGTTAAGGGTATCATTGAGCAGAACTATGACTATAGCTAGCTGCTGGAATTATGGAGTGGGAAGAGCAAAAGACAAACCAGTGGACATGGGAATGAATAAGGGTGGAGTAGGATAGGGAGTAGAGGAAAAATGCAACAATTTGTAAGGGAATAATAAAAAGGCATTAAAGATGGGATTCAAATGTTGACATTTTCTTTTCTTGTTCAGTGTCAGAGTCTCACAGGGGAAGAGAGAATTGCACAGTTCTCAAGGTGAAAGATACATACAGAATCACTGAGGTGAAGAGAAAACATCAGTAAACCATTCAAATGATGTTTTGTTGTCAGGATTAGATACCCAGTGATATAAGTAAATATTCAGAGACTGTGTGGTGAGAACATTAATAATTCATACATTGGGATGCCTCCCAAAGATCTATTTGCTACAATTCAAATCTGAGGCATGACAGAATTTGATGTAAGTTAGAGACCCCAGGGACAGCTACATATAGCGTGGTTAGAAATAAAGATATGAAGGAGAAAATAAGATACATTTTAAAACAAAGGGATCAGCTAGTTGAATCCTCCCCTTGACAGATAAAGACACTGGCTCATAAAGGAGAGGCATTTGACCAGTGAATTACTGTGAGATCTGCGTTTTCAGGACAGGAAACTGTGCTCATCTCCACATAGTCACTAGTGCTCTGTGTGGGTCCAGAACTGAGGAGAACAAGAACAAAGAGACACTAGAACCAAATGCAATGGTCCATATGTACCCACATCTCCAGAAAGTGGGAAATTGATAGATACTGAAATGGGTGAATTTATAAGAGAGAGAGAGAGAGAGAGAGAGAGAGAGAGAGAAACTACTGGAAGAAACAATGGGCCATCACAGTAAGAGAGAAATGGGCTCTTCATCTCATCTGAATTAATTAAATGGAAAAAGCATCAAAAACGCGCAGCCAAATAGTGCTCTAGCATCACCTAGAAATTGAAAAGTAATTTTTGAGTTGCTTTTATATATTTCATACTATGTGAGGCTATGAGAGATGTAACTGAAGAATGAGAATTAGTTTGCTCTCTCAAAGGAGATCTACATGTGAATGGGAAAAGCAGCTCCAGCAAGTGAATTTAACTACTAAAAGGCTTGGGTTTTCCACATCATTTCTCATTTAAAATATTCAGCTCCATAATCCCCTTTGTATATTCACAGTTGCAAAACAATGTTTTAAACTACTTGGTTTAGAAATTTTGGTCACTCATTCACTCAACATATATTTATTGAGCGTCTGCTATGTAGCAAGCACTGCTCACTGTGCTAGAGATACAACTATAAACAAGACTCAGTCCCTGGCTTCACGGAACTAGGACTCTGGTGAGACACACAAACAACTGAACACACAGTTACAATCATGGAATAGGGTTTTCATGGAGTGAAACACACTGTGTTACAGGAACACGGAGAAGACAATTTATGCCAGCTAGAGACTGAAAAGACTTCTGAGAAGAGGTGATGGCTAAGGTAAAGACTGAAGGACAAGTAGGAATTAACAAGGCAAAAAAAGAGTGAGCAAGGGAGTAGAAGGATGCTCCTAGCAAAGAAAAGAGCAGGTGCAAAGTCATCAAAGAAAGAAAGCAAAATATAGTATTTATTTAAGATAAATTAAATTGTGGATTACAAACATTAAATATAAGAACAGAAAGCAGGAAAAGTGAAGTTTTTTTGCAGATATGAAAGGAGAGCAAGAGGGAATAAAGACAAACACTGGAAGAAATTCCATGATACTGAAAATTGGCAAATATGTTAAATTAAAAATTTTTTTAAAGCGTTTTACAAACTACTGACTAGTCTGTTTGATATTAATCCAGCTCCATATTTCTATTTTTTCACAAATAAATAATTTTTATTTACTTTAAATATCTTTTAAACTATATTTTACTGATTATGTAATTACAGTTGTCCCAATTTTTCCCCCTTCCCCTCCTCTGCCCAATACCCCTCTTCCCTCCAGCAATCTCCCACTTAGTTCATGTCCGTGGGTCATGTATATAAATTCTTTGGCATCACCATTTTCTATATTATTCTTAACATCCTCCAGTCTATTTTGTATCTACCAATTTTGCTTTTTAATCCCTGCACCTTTCCCCCAATTTTCCCCTTTCCCCCTCCCAGCTGTTAACCCTCCAAATAATCTCCATATCTATGATTCTGTTCTGTTCTGGTTGTTTGCTTAGTGTTTTTTTTATTTTTAGGTTTTTTTTTGTTTTTGTTTTTGTTTTTTTAGATTCAGTTGTTGATAGTTGTGAATTTGTTTCATTTTTAATGTTCATAGTTTTTATCTTCTTTAACATTTCATGTAATAATGACTTAGTGGTGATTAACTCATTTAGCTTTTCCTTGTCTTGGAAGCACCTTATCTGCCCTTCCATTCTAAATGATAGCTTTGTTGGGTAGAGTAATCTAGGTCCCTGCTTTTCGTTACTTTGAATACTTCTTGCCAGCAAAGTCTCTTTTGAGAAATCAGCTGATAGTCATATGGGTGCTCCTTTATAGGTAACTGTCTTTTCTCTTGCTGCTTTTAAGATTCTCTCTTTATAGTTCACTTTTGACATTTTAATTATAATGTATTATGGTGTGGTCCTCTTTGGTTCCAACTAATTTGGGACTCTCTGTGGTTCCTCAACTTGTATGCCTATTTTCTTCACCAAATTAGTAGAGTTTTCTTTCATTATTTTTCTTTTTTTATTGATGAATGGGAGGTGTTAATGAAACTGGAAATGCCAGTGTTCATGTTGCCTCATCTACCAGACCTAATAAGCATAGACAGGGATTGAATCTTTATGGGTGTTTGTTCAGATGGTTAGCAATCTGAGAAGATGGCAGGTTTGCATCCTCACAGACTATCTTTCATTATTTTTCAAATAAGTTTTCAATTTCTTGCTCTTCCTCTTCTCCTTCTGGCACCTCTATGATTCAGATGTTGACACATTTGGACATGTCCCAGAGTCTTCCTATACCTTGTTTATTGAATTCTTGTTTTTTCTTTCTGTTTTGGTTGAATGTTTGTTTCTTCCTGTTGTTCCAAATCATTGATTTGAATCCCAGCTTCCTTCCTTTCACTGTTGGTTCCCTGTAGATTTTTCTTTATTTCACTTGTAAAATGAAATGTAAAATGTAGCCTTCATTTCTTCCCTTATACACTTCCCATACACAATGAGTTTTCTAAGCATCCTTATCACCAGTATTTTGAACTCTGCATCTGATAAGTTGGCTATCTCTGTTTCATTTAGTTCTGTTTCTGGAGTTTTTATCTATTCTTTCATTTAGACCATGTTTCTTTGCCCCATCAATTTGGCAGCCTCCCTGTGTTTGTTTCTGTATATTAGGTTGAGCTGCTTTGATTCCCTTTCTTGGTGCACTTGTTATGTTGTAAGGGCAGAGCCTTAGGTGTTCACCAGGGTGGGGCAACACATTTCACCACTTTGTGGTGCAGTATGTGGGGGAGGCATCAGAGCGGGATCAATGGTGCTTGCTCAGCACTCTATACATTCCTAGTCACTTCACCCACTTCCCTTATTCAACTGGCACCGTTCTAGCTGTTGCCCTGATGGTGGTTCCCAGAATGGGTGGGTTATCATGCATTTTAGGACTATAAGGGCCCTCTAAGGGACTCTCCTGAGAGATGGGCAGTTTCTTCCACCACCCCAACCCACACATTTTCACAGCCAGAAACTATGAGGCTTTACTTTCCCAGCGCTGAAACCCTGGGTTGCGCAGTCTGGCCTGAGGGTGGGATCACTCCCCAGTTGACTCTCTTGGCTTGTGTTGGCCACACATGAATGTGGAACCACCCATTCTGCCAGCTGCTTTGCTGGCTTGCTGTCACCATATGGCTTCCTCTCTGCTCTGCTTCCCTGTCTCCATGCCATGTCTGGATGAATATTTCTTCTTTATATTCTTGGTTGTCAGACTTCCATACAGTTTGATTTTCTGGCAGTCCTGGTTGTTTTGTTTTGAGGTTAGTTGTGATCCTTCTTATGGTTGTGCAAGGAGGTGAAGTGTGTCTACCTACGCCTCCATATTGGCCGAAAGTCCCACACATGTTCTTTGACTAATCTATTCTCCTTCTTTATACCCCTTCCCCCTTCCACTCCCCACTCCCTTCTGGCCACTGTTGGTCTGTTCCATGTTTCCATGTCTCTTTCTGTTTAGCTTATTAGTTTATTTTGTTCATTAAATTCCTCTTATAAGTGAAATCTAATGGTTTTTGTTTTTCATGGACTGGCTTCTTTCACTTAGCATAATACTCTCCAGTTTCATCCATGCCATTATAAAAGGTAGGAATTCCTTATTTCATTCTCCTGTATCATATTCCATTTTGTAAATGTACCATAGTTTTTTAATCCATTCATCTACTGAAGGGCACTTAAGCTGTTCCCAGCACTTGGCAATTGTGTAAATAGCATTACTATGAACATAGGGGTGCATGAGTGCTTTTGAATTTGTGTTTCGGGCTTCTTAGGATATATTCCCAACAATGGAATCACTGGGTCAAAAGGCAGCTCCATTTTAATTTTTTGAGGAAATTCCATACTGTTTTCCACAATAACTGCACCAGTCTGCATTCCTACCAATAGTACACTAAGGTTCCCTTTTCTTCACATCCTTGTCAGCACTTGTGAGAGGTGTGAGGTGATATCTCATTGTGGTCTTAATTTGCATCTCTCTGATGGCTAGTGATACTGAGCATCCTTTCATATGTCTATGGTCCATCTGTATGTCCTCTTTGGAGAAATGTCTATTCAGGTTGTTTGCCTTTTTTAAAAAATATTTTATTTATTATTTCCAGAGAGAGAGGAAGGGAGGAGGCAGAGAGGGAGAGAAACATCAATGTATAGTTGCCTTTCACCTGCCTCCAGCCACAGACCTGACTGGAGACCTGGCTTGCAACCTGATTATGTGCTTTGGCTGGGGAATCGAACCAGCAACCTTTGCGTTTACAGGCCGGTGCCTTATCCATTGTGCTACCAGACAGGGCTTGCCCCTTTTTTAAATTAGATTGCTTATTTTCCTGATGTTGAGTCATGTGAGATTTTTGTATATTTTGGAGATTAAACCCTTATCTGATGTATCATTGGCAAGTATGTTCTCCCGTACACTTGGTTTTCTTTTCATTTTGTTGATGGGTTCCCTTAGACATACAGAAGGTTTTTAATTTGATGTAGTCCCATTTATTTTTTCTTCTTTTGTTTCCTTTGCTCTAGGAGATATATCAGCAAAAACATTGCTACATGGGATATCTGAGATTTGACTGCCTATGTTTTCTGCTACAACCTTCAGTTTTTGATTTAAAAAAATTCAGTCACTCAAATTGGTTTTTTTTTTTTTTCCTTATAATAAATGCATCAGTTAGTGACAGACAGACACCATAGATCTCACCTGTAACAGGGATCTCATAAATAAAATAAACTAACAAACAAGATAGAACCATAGGCAATGAAACATGATTCAGACTGACAATGACCAGAGGGTAGAGGGATAATGGTAGAAAGAAGGGGAAGGGAATAGACAAAGAACATGTATGAATGACCCATAAACATGGACAACAGTATGGAAATTGACTTTTGGAGCATAGGGGGTGGGATGGATAAAGGAGAACAAAAGGGGGAAATTGAGACAACTGTATAGGATAATAATAATGATTTTAAAAGAAATGCATCATTTATCTATGTCTGGATTCAAAATTGTTTTATTTATCTTCAGTTTTCAGAAGTTGGTTATGATGTGTCTTTAGCATAGATGTTTTGTATTATGCTTTGAGTTCAATCAGCATGTTTCATCTGTAGGTTTGTATCTTTTGCTAAATTTGGGAAAACTTTGGCCATTTTTTCCAAATAATTTTTCATCTCCAGTCATCATTTATTTCCTCTCCTTCTGGTCCTCCAATGACATAGAAGTTAGCCTCTCTCTCTCTCTCTCTCTCTCTCTCTCTCTCTCTCTCTCTCTCCCCCTCTCTCCCTCTCTCCCTTTTTCTCCCTCCACTTTATTATTTACATTGGGTATTTTTTCAATTGCTGCAGTTTTAAGTTTGCATAGTCCTTTACTCTGCCTTCTCCATTCTGATTTGATGCCATTCACTGAGTTTTTTTTTTAACTTGGTTATTGTATCATTCAACTCTAAAAATTTCTGTTTTGTTCTTTATATCTTCTATTTCTTTGATGAGAATTTTCATTTCTTTGCTGAGGCTTTCTTTTTATTTGTTTCAAGCATGCTTCTAATTGTTCCTTAAAGTGCTTTTATAATAATAATTTTTTAACTTTTTTTGATAATCCTGACATCTATGTCATCTTGGTGCCAGTGTCTGTTGATGGTCTTTTATAATTTAAGTGGAGATCATCCTGGTTCTTGATGTGACAAGTCATTTTTTAATTGGAATAATTTGTTATGAGACTTTGGATCTTGTTTATTTTTTAAAAATATTTTTTTATTTATTTTTAGAGCAGAAAGAAGGGAGAAAGAGAAGGAGAGAAACATCAGTTCATGAAAGAAACACTCATCAGTTGCCTCTCTTATGCTCCCAAATGGGGACCTGGTCCACAACCCAGGCACGTACCCTAACTGGGAATGAAACAGGTAACCCTTTGGTGGGCAGGCCAGCACTTAAACCACTGACCTGCACCAGCCAGGGCTGGATTTTAATTTAAATGCTTTGTTTGTGTAGGTCTCCTCTGATGTGGGAAGAGTGAGTGCTGACTCATTGTCATGATTGAAATGAAAGTCTAAGTTCTTCATAGGCCTCCATTGATATTCTGGGGGAACACTGTGTATGGCAAATCTCCACTCTCCACAGGCTTCCTCTGACATTACTCCAGCAAATAGAGGATAGAAGTCCCTCATTCGGGTGGAAATAAAAATCCAAGTTTTTCACATGATTTTCACTAACACCATAGAACAGTGCTCTTGTTACCTCTTGGTGAGGATAAAAATCACAGCTTCCCACTCAGAATTCTCTTAACATTTACCTGGCGGGAGGTGGTGTGGAGCTGAGTGTCCCCAGCCTAGCCAGGTGGAAGCCTAGCCTCCCCATTTGGTTTTTACTGACAGTGTAGGAGGTGGGGACACAGATTTTTCTGTTGTGTTTGGTTGGAGTTTTCTGTATACTACTTCCCCCATCTTCTGATCTTTTATCTGGAAACAGCAAGATTTTATAGGGATTTATTTTGGAGGGTTGGGGTGGGGGTCTGTGACTATTATTGTTACTGGCTCCTCCAGCACCAATCTGGGGTATATGAGGCACAGGGTAAACTCAGGACACTCACTTGTATGTCATTCCTCGGAATCCAAAGTCTCTAGCATGTCTGCCTTCCTCTGTCCAACATTCAGTCTTATTCTTATTCTATAGATAATAACCATCATTTCTAGCTATATTTAGTAAGCAAGATAGGGAAAAGTATGTCTGTTCCACTTTAATGGAAGTGGAAGTCCCATAATCCTAAATGGTAATTTAACATCTTTGACCTTCCTGCAGCATATGGCCCTTTCAACTACATATTCCTTCTTGAAATTCTCTTCATTTCGATTGTTACTCCACTCTCTGCTTTTCTTCCTAATTATCTTACTGCTCATTCTTAGTAAACATTATGGGATATTTTTCTACTGCGTATCTGGTAAATTTTGGGGTTCCCCAAGTTTACCCATTTTTACTTTGTAGCCTATCATGATTGACTCTCAGATCTGCAAAGCAAGATCCAACCTTTTTTGTCAAACTCTCCACCCATATATCCAATTGCCTATAGGACATAAACACTTGAATACCTCTCAAGCATTGCAAACTTAACAAGTCAAAAATTAATCTCATCATTATTTTTTTTTTTAGTGTTTGTAATTTTTTTTTAATTTTATTGTTGTTGTATTACATCCATCCCTTTTTTGCTCCCCTCTGTCCCCCTCCCCACCCACCCTTTTCCCCCTAATCTCATCATTATTATCTCAAACCTGATGTCTTTTTTCTTCTTGTATTATGATATAGTGGTTATGATATAGTGGTTAAGCGTGTGCACTCTGAAGCCTAGATTCAAACTGAAGTTCAGTTTATCACTACCTACATAGCTATGGGAAAGTTCTTTAATTTTTATTGTACTAAATTCATCATCTGTAAAGTGAGGTAGCAGATATTTTATGGATTATTATAACTTAAAATTCTTCAAAAGCTTTTTGCCTCTTTCAGGATCTAATCCAAACCTATTACAGGGCAAGCAATACTTAGTCCCATGTTTGACACCCTCCCTGTCACTTCCTCCCTTAATATTACTAATACACAGTCTATATTCTGCCCTACTAAACTTGCAGTTTTTAAATGTATCATGTTCTTCCTGTCCCTACTGCTAGAAAGGTTTTTGTACTGCTCTTTTAAAATAACTCCTCTTGGGGGGAAAAGATGGCAACAGAGTAGAGAGTGGTGCTGATGGTGTTCTCGAGTACCAAAGCAGCTAGAGGACAAGATAGGGAGCGTGAGACGTCTTCAGGACCCTAAGAATTGGAGCAGTCAGCATCTGGACACAGGGGAGCACAGCCCAGAGGCAGAGGAGACCAGCAGGACAGTAGGTGAAGCATTCCCGACCGATCGGCCGGCCGGCCGAGATCGGCTATGGGCAGTGGCGGCTCTGCCCAGAGGGGCGCATTTCACTGAGGCCAGCTCCGTGCTCCCTGGCAACTAGAAGTCTCAACAGGGAAGTGCAGGCAGCGAGGGCAAATGCAGTAGGGAATGAGGAATTGAACTCTTGCAGGGGAGGAACTGTGTGAGAGACTCGCTCTGGCAACAGGGAGTGGAGGCTCCTCTGAGGGCTAGAGGTGGAGGAGAAGAGTCCTGCGGGAAGCTGCAGCAGGGGAGCTGGGAAGTGCACTGGCGGGGCGGCGAGAGGGCCGAAAACAGTGCTGCTGGGCCACCGGGGAAACAGCAGCTAGAAGCCCCTGCGAGGGGGGAGGCCCAGGCCTGCGCAACCAAACAGGCCCCCAGGCTCCTCAGAAACTCCAAACGGGGAGCGGGGAACTAGTAGCGGGGGTAACTGACCCGCGATTGCTGGAGACAAAGGCCGCACCGCCCACGCCTGGGAGGGGCTCATCATAGAGGCCCTGTAAAGGACTCCTCGGAGAGCTGGTTGGCTTGGAGGATTGATGCCCACCCCGAGGGGGCGGGGCAGTGTAGGTGAACCCTGGGCACTGTTGACGGACAGTGGCAGCCTCCTCCCGGAACTGCAGGGGCGGGGCCAGTCATCACAGGGACCTGCCAGATTGCAGGCTGCCCTGCAGGGGTGCTGGGTGCTCGTCACCGGCGGGAACCTCTGCCAGGAGTGGGAGGGGGCACCCTGCGGGCTCCAGGATACCGGCAGCCCTAAAACCAAGCCAGGATGCGGAAGGCCCAGCCTACCTGGGGGAGGACACTCAGAATCAGCCCTGACTGACAATCAGAGGCCCTGCCACGCACCAAGACCGGCTAGAATACAGACTATAGACTGTAAAGTCCTGACCAAGAAAAAGAGGCAGCATCAAGAAAGGGATTCCTGCTAATCTCAAGCACCTGAGTTATACCGAAAGCAATATGAACTATTAATCCCCAACATATCCTTTGCAAAAGTTACTTCTCACATATTCTTAATCCCCCCCATACCTCAATCCACCTAAATACCCAAGACCCTCCCCCTACTCTCAAATTAAAGTCTACTCACTCTGTGGCTACAATGCATTCCCAGCCCTCAATCTAAGTATTCCTCCCTTTCCCAGCCACCTAAACCCTTTCTTTATTCTTTTCTTCCTTTCTCTCTTTTTTTTTTTTAATTTTTTCTTTTCCTTTTCTTCCTGGTAAAGCCCACAGGTTCTGCCTCCACCTGGACCAATCAGAAATCATAAAGGGGGAACAGAGAGCTAAAACCTTTCTTTTTTTTTTTTTTTTTTTTTTTTAAAGAATCTTTTATTTTATAATTTTTAGAAGGAGGGGAAGGGAGAGGCAGAGAGGGAGAGAGACATCAATGTATGGTTGCGTTTCACCTGCCTCCAGCCACAGACCAGACTGGAGACCTGGTTTGCAACCTGGTTATGTGCCCTGGCTGGGGAATCGAACCTGCAACCTTTGGGTTCGCAGGCCGGCGCCTTAACCACTGTGCTACC
>PVIW01014080.1:6021-24964 GCA_004026585.1 Noctilio leporinus | reverse complement strand
TGGACATTTTAATGATGTTAATTCTTCCCATCCATGAACATGGTATATGCTTCCATTTATTTGTGTCTTCCTTGATTTCTTTCTTCATTGTTCTGTAGTTTTCTGAGTACAGGTCTTTGACCTCCTTAGTTAAGTTGATTCCTAGGTACTTTATTTTTCTTGTTGCTATGGTAAATGGGATTTGTTTTTTGCTTCTATTTCTGTTGTTTCATTATTGGTATACAAAAATGCTTTTGATTTCTGTGTATTGACTTTATAGCCAGCTATTTTGCTAAATTTGCTTATTAGATTGAGTAAATTTTTGGTGGAGCCAATCGGGTTTTGTATGTACACTATCATATCATCTGCAAATAATGGCAGTTTGATTTCCTCCTTTCCAATTTGGATACCTTTGATTCCTTTTTCTTCTCTGATGGCTATAGCTAGAACTTCCAAGACAATGTTGAATAGAAGTGGAGAAAGTGGACAGCCTTGTCTCGTTCCTGATCTTAGGGGGAAAGCTTTCAGTTTTTAAAGGTTTATCATTCTTGTTTATCTTTTTAAAGAGCTAACTCTTGGATTCATTGATCTTTTGTGTGTTTTTTTAGACTGTACTTTATTTCTGTTCTGATCTTTATTATTTCCTTTCTTCTACTTACTTTAGGCTTTGTTTGTCATTCTTTTTCTAATTCCTTTATGTGTAAGGTTATATAGTTTGTCTATTTGAGATTTTTCTTCTTCCTTGAGTTAGGCCTGTGTTGCTATAAATTTCCCTCTTAAAACTGTATTTGGTATGTCCCATAGATTTTGGATCATTTTGTTTTCCATTTTCACTTGTTTCAGGGTACCTTTTAATTTCTTCCTAATTTATCATTAACCCATTCATTGTTTAGTAGCATGTTATTTAGTCTACCTGTGTTTGTTACTTAGTTTTTTTTCTTGTAATTAATTTCTAGTTTTATATCATTATGATCAGAGAAGATACTTGATAAGATTTCACTCTTCTTAATTTATTGAGACATGCTTTGTGAATTGATATGCGGTCTTTCCTGAAAATGTTCCATGTGCCTTGAAAATAATGTGTATTCTGCTGTTTTGGGTTGAAATGCTCTACAAGTATTAATTAAATCTATTTGGTCTATTGTGTCATTTAAAGCCATTGTTTTCTTGTTGATTTTCTGTTTGGAAATCTATTCACTAATGTCAATGGGTTGTTAAAGTCTTCTACTACAACTATTTGTAAAGCCTTTCCCTTTATGTCCACCAAGATTTGCTTTATATATTTAGGTACTCTTATGTTGGATGCATAAATGTTTAACAAGGATTATATCCTCTTGTTGGATTAATCTTTTTATAATTATGTGATATACATTATCTCTTATTATAGCCTGTTTTCAAGCCTATTTTGTCTGGTATAAGTATTGTTACTTCAGCTTTTTTTTTTTCCTTTTCTTTTCATGAAATATCTTTTTCCATCCCTTTATTTTTAGCCTGTATTTCTTTCTATCAGAAGTGAGTCTCTAGTAGACAATATATGTATATGGGTCTTGTTTTCTTGTTTATTCATCTACCCTATGCCTTTAGATTGGAGCATTTAAGCCATTTACATATAAATGATTATTTATAGGTACATAGTTACTGCCATTTTATATTCATATTTATGTTTCTTTTTTCCTTTGTTTTTTTTAAATTTGATTTTTATTTAAAATCTTATTTTTGTTCAATTGCAGTTGTCCCAAATTTTTCTGTTGCTCTCCACTGCCCTGCCCCCACCACTCCCACAGTAAATCCCACCCTGTTGTCCATGTCCGTGGGTCATTTATACCTGTACCTTGACTTGATCCTTCCCTTTCATTCCCCCTTATCCTCCTCCCCACTCTGGACACTGTTAGTCTATTCCTTCTTTCCATGCCTCTGGTTCTATTTTGCTCATTTGTTTTGTTTATTAGGCTCTGTTTATAGGTGAGATCATATGGTATTTGTCTTTTGCCACTTGGCTTATTTCACTTAGCATAATATGCTCCAATTTCATCCATGCTGTTATGAAGAATAGGAGTTCCTTCTTTCTTTCTGCTGTGTAGTATTCCATTGTGTAAATATACCAGTTTAAAAAAAAATTGATCCGTTCATCCACTGATGGGCACTTAGGCTGTTTCTAGGACTTGACTATTGTAAATAGTGCTGCTATGAACATAGGGGTACATAGGTTCTTCTCAATTGGTGTATCAGGATTTTTAGGACATAATTCCAGTAGTGGGATCATTGAATCAAGAAGCAGTTCCATTTTCAGTTTTTTGAGGAAATTCCATACTGTTTTCTACAGTGACTGTTAACAGTCTGCATTCCCATCAACAATGCAGTAGGGTTCCTTTTTCTCCACATCCTCGCCAGCACTTGTTGTTTGTTGATTTGTTAATGATGGCCATTCTGATAGGTGTGAGGTGGTATCCCATTGTAGTTTTAAACTGCATCTCTAATGACTACAGATGTTGAGCATTCTTTCATATACCTCTGGGTCCTTTGTATGTCCTCCTCAGAAGAGTGTCTGTTCAGGCCCTTTCCCCATTTTTTAATTGGGCTGTTTTTCTCTCTGCTGTTGAGTCACATAAATTCTTTTATTTATTTATTTATTTTAAAGATTTTATTTCATTATTTTTAGAAAGAGGGGAAGGGAGGGAGGCAGAGAGGGAGAGAGACATCAATGTATGGTTGCGTTTCACCTGCCTCCAGCTAGAGACCTGGTTGGAGACCTGGCTTGCAACCTGGTTATATGCCCTGACTGGATATTGAACCAGCAACCTTTGGGTTCACAGAGCAGTGTCAATCCACTGAGCCACACCAGCGAGGACCAGTCATTATTTTTAAATATAAGTTCCTGGGTCCTAGCTGGTGGCACAGTGGATAAGGCACTGGCCTGTGAACCCAAAGTTCACTGGTTCGATTCCCAGCCAGGGCACATAACCAAGTTGCAAGCCAGGTCTCTAGCCAGGTCTGTAGCTGGAGGCAGGTGAAAGGCAACCGAACATTGATGTTTCTCTCCCTCTCTCCTTTCCCTCTCTCTAAAAATAATAAATAAAATTTAAAAACAAATAAATAAACATAAGTTCTTAATCCCTTACCCTCTCTCTTGTTCTTCTGGTACCCTTATGATGCAAATGTTATTTTGCTTGATGTTTTCCCAGAGGTTCCTTAAATTATTTTTATTTTTATTTTATTTATTTATTTTAATAGATTGTATTTATTATTTCCAGAAAGAGAGGAAGAGACTAGGGTTACCTATTATGAATCAATTCTACTGAGCTTTAATTTTCATGGCTTGTCTTTCTGCTTTTGCCCCACCTATCCAACTTCACAGAGAAGAGTGTGTTGATGTTGTTCTTTTTCAATTTTATTTTAAATTTATATTTTCATTCATTGACTTTAGAAAGAAGAAGAAAGGGAGGGAGAAAGAGAGAAAGAGAGTAAAACATCAATTTGTTGTTCCACTTATTTGCACATTCATTGGTTTATTTGTATATATGCCCTGACCAGGGATCAAACCTGCAATCTTGGTGTACCAAGATGATGCTCTAACCAACTGAACTACCCAGCCAGGGATGATGTGTTCTTTTTTTTTTTTTTTTTTTCTTTTTTAATTGTCAGAAGTGTTAAATATTCTTTATTTGATATTATACACAAACCACACTAAAATGCCTTTCAGTAAGTAAAATACAATAGTTTTGATACAGAACATTTTAACTAAATTGGCATAGTTTAGAACCAAAAAGATAAAATGGACACTGCCAGCCCTTGCCTTTTAACAGGCTGATGAACACAATTTGGAACAGAAGCCGAGTCTTGCTTTTCTAATGAATGGTGAAGGGATTTCTCCAGTATTTAAACACGTTAACATACTAGTTATATAAATCTAAATATAAAACCAATCTCTTACAAGTTTTGGGATGGCATTTGCCATCCCTGTGAAAAGTTGAACATTACAAACCAAGTCCAATCATATTTTTAGAAGGGAAAAATAGTGAATAGCAGTTGCTGAACCAAAATTACCACCCCAGTTCAAAATGCTGATTGTATTCATTTAACCATTAAGTCAATATTATTTAAATCAGAACTGCCCAAAAGAAATGTTCTATCAGCCATTCATGATCTGAATTCTGGTGTGTAAGATCAATTTAAATATGGTGCACATAAAAAAAGTCATGAGACATTTGTAATAAATAAGGCAGTAGCCAACTACTACTCATTGGTAGCTTTTTTGAGATAAGCTATCAAATCTGCCCTTTCTGAACTCTTCTTAATGCCAGCGAAGATCATCTTTGTTCCAGGGATGTACTTCTTGGGATTCTCCAAATAGTCCATCAGTGTGGCCTCTCCCCAGGTGATGCCTTTGTTCTTGTTGGCATCCGTGTAAGAAAATCCAGGGGCCTGACCTGTCTTTCATCCAAAGAGCCCATGGAGATTTCGCCCAGTCTTGTGCTTGCCTCCCTTTTCCACAGTATGGCACTGGGCACACTTCTGAACAAAAATCTTCTTGCCCTTCTCAACATCACCCATTTTAAAATCGCTCCTTCGTCGCGCAACACACCAGGGCCCACACTCCCAAGCAGGACGTCCCGCTGTCTAGTCTGATGTGTTCTTTATGCACTAAAGGGAAGGGGAGACGTTTAAGACTAATACTAGATAGTCAAGGGAAGTAAAACAAACTTCATCTATTTTTTTTTTTTTTTTATAAAATTTTTTTGACAGATCCCGCCTCAGGTTTCTTTGTACAGATACCATAGAAGGACACCAGCTCCATGCAGACAGCTGCCCAGGGGTCACATCCTTCTGTCCTCATTGGCAGACAGAGGCCTCTACTATGGAGCCTTCGTGGAGGCCCTGTGCACCTCTGGGAGCCTGATCGCAAGCCACATCTGCAGCCTGGAGGGGCTTGGTTTGAGCCTTGGTCTTGGACTTTGGCCAGCAGCGTCTGAGACCCTTGGTCATGCAGCACAAGCACATTTCCCAAGCTTGGGGTGAGCACTGTAGGCAGGTCAGCTGAGCTTCCAGCTGCTGCCCCTCAGGATCTTGGGCTTGACCTCCTTGGGCTTTCCCAGTGCCTTGGCACTTGCGCTCACGCCCTTGGCATTGTTGACCTGCATCTTCTTCAGGACTTTCTTGTGCTTCTTGGCAAAACTTGCATTCCTCAGGAACTTGGGGCCTACCCCCTTAAAAGATTAGTGTCTTTGTGACTGGCATTTCTTGATGCTGTTTCTGTGCCATTTCTGGGATTGGTTGTGTGTGGCGCAGTTCTTGGATTTGGCCTCTGCACCCAAACCCTTGGCTCCCAACATGCCTGGGAGCTGAAGAGAAAGAATGCTCCACCTATTTTTTACTCTGTCCTGAGTTCTGTTTTCTCACCCCAGAGCCCTGATTAGCAGATATATTTATTTCTAAGAATGAATCCTGATTCTTTCCAAACCCCTCAGATGCCAGCCAGATAACTAAAGACATTTTTAAATCATCCATGTTTTTGACTGACACAATGAACTAATATCAGATTGATTCAAACAATTCACCACTTACGTTTGAGACACTGTGATAGACAAGAGGACACGGTGCAAGGCACCCAATAAACACCTGTTGAATTATCCTGTACTTTAAGCTCCTTTGAGATGAGAAAGGGGACTATAATTCTGATTCACTTCCCTAGACAATCAATAGCTTTAAAAGTTTGTGCTATGTACTTATCCCCATACACTCTATAAACAGAGACAGATGTAAATAAATTAACTGTTTCCTATGTTTATATCTCTTTAGTTCTATTTGAAGTCAGACCAAGTTCTAGCAAATTAAACCCAAAAGAGCAGACAGGTCCTTGAAAATATAGATGAAGGTCTGGATCTAATAAGGGCCAAATATTTGGCTTTTTAACTGATGGGGTTTCTTCAGGAAATAAAGCATTTATAGGTCTGAGCAAATGGCTATATTGGAGTCAGCAGGGTTATGGGCATGTACAGGCTGTGACCTCAAAACAGACACCCATTGGCACTCAGTCATTTCTCCTGGATGAGAGGGACTGATCTGGGTTCCATTGCCTACTGGGCTGCTTTTAGGGCTTATTTTAAGGTCCCTCAAAATGTCCGCAACAACCTTTTAGTTTGGAATGCTTCCATTTTCTTACTTTCAGCAAGCTTAGTCCTACATTCCTGTGTGCACATATCTGTGTATGAGTATATGTGTATGTGTATATGTGAATGTGTTGTGAGGGGAGGGCTGGTAGTGGTATAGTAAGGAAGCAAAGAAAGAGGCTAAATTTATTGGAGCAGTTTTAATTGCTTTTCATTCCAAAACAGTAGAAAAATTCTCCAAGTTCTCTAAGCTTATCCTCATTTCCCACCTCTGGTGCTTAACTATTTTTCCTGTGGTATCTGCTTCCCTCTCCCTTGTCCTTTGTTCACCATCTATACAGGCTTGAATCAGATTCCAATATAGCCCCAAACAGAGGCCAAAAAGGCTAACCCAAAGCATATCCCACAAATACTTAGGCACTTGATGAAATGTTAATCTGATCAAAGGTGACAAGTTTTTCCCCAAAACCAGATGGAGGCAGGGAGGGCTGCTCACTACCATAAATAGTTCCTGCAGTCCAAGGGCCAATGGAGATGCAACAGTGCCACCATGTTTGTCCCAGGTGCTAACATAATCATTAGCTTTTGCCTGGGAGATTGTAAGTTCAGGAACATGACTGACTAAAGCCATGCACATGTATAGATAAATGTGTTAGAATTATTTTATTTTATTTTATTTTTTAAGATAAAATGGTTTTCATCCTCTTCTGTTTTTGTTTTGAAAAGATTTTATTCATTATTTTTAGACAGAAGGGCAGGAAGGGAGGAAGAAAGGGAGAGAAACATCAATGTATGGTTGCCTTTCACCTGCCTCCAGCTGGGGACCTGGCTGGAGATTTGGCTTGCAACCTGGGAATTGAACCAGCGACCTTTGGGTTCACAGGCCAGTACTCAATCCACTGAGCCACACCAACCAGGACAGAATGATTTTATTTTTAAAGCTTTCGTGCTGATGACTTGGAGAGTATTATTATGATTATCTTGCTTTTTATTGAAATTGGTAAACTGACACTGAACTTTCTTCAGAAGTGTAAATGGCCAAGAATATTCAGGATTTTTTCTCTCCCCATCCCAGGTTCATTGAGATATAACTGACATATAACATTGTGTATGTTTAAAGTGTACATGTGTTGATTTGATATATTTCTTTGTTGCAAAATGATTAGCACCATAGTGTTAGCTAACACATTCTATTATATCACATAATTATCAATACTTTTTTTTGTGGTGAGAACACTTAAGATCGATTCTCTCATCAACTCTCAAGTATATAATACAGTACATTACTATTAACTATAACCACCATGCTATATATTAGGTCCCCAGAACTTATTTCTTTTATAACAGGAAGTTTACATCCTATATGTACACAATGTATACAAATGTATCCCCATTTCCCCCAGCCCTCACTCCTGGCAACCTACTTCCTGGTAATTCTACTCTCTCTATGAGTTTGGTTTTTCAAAAAATTCTAAAACTGCTCTGGTTTTAACAAAACACTTAGGGGTGATGTCCTAGGGGAGTGGCTTTAGTATGTGATATATAGCTGAGTAAAATAACAAATATTTATTGAACTTATTTTCCTCAGAGCCTTCTGGAGGTGTTCCCAACACCTTTGGCTCTGACCCCCTGCTCTTTCTGTATGTACAAGGTATGTCAAAGGTAGGTTTAGTCCTGGCTGGTGGCACAGTGGATAAAGTACCAGCCTGTGAACCCAAAGATCACTGGTTCAATTCCCAGCCAGGGCACATAACCAGGTTGCAAGTCAGGTCTGTAGCTGGAGGCAGGTGAAAGGCAACCATACATTGATGCTTCTCTCCCTCTCTCCCTTCCCTTCTCTCTAAAAATAGTAAATAAAATATCTTTTTAAAAGTAGTAAACCTACTTTTTAAGGTTTCCATAAGTCTTCCTTATGGAAGATAATATAATAATAAATAATAATACAAGAATGAACTCTGTGTTTCATGTACTCACAATTGTAAACCTGCTTTTGTCTCACCCATATCCAGTCTTGAAATGTCATCAAGATTTTTTAAAGTTTTTAATTTATTCCTAGAGAGAACAGAAGGGAGAGAGAAATAGAGGGAGAGAAACATTGATCAGTTGCCTCTTGTATGCACCCTGATTGGGGACCGAACCCACAACCCAGCCACTTGCCCTGACCAGGAACTGAATCGGGATCTTGAGCTTTGTGGGCTGACAACCAACCAACTGAGCCACACTGCTCAGGGCCAGCTTTTATTTTTTAATCAATTAACTAAGAATTAAGTAATTAAAAATTAATTTTTAATAAAAAAAAGAAAAGAATTAGGAGTTCCACATGACCTTTTGGATCCAGAATACTTGCATTCTAATCCCACCCCAGGTCCACCAGTTAATCAGTTGTTTAATCTTGGGAAAAGTCACCTATAGTAGGCAAAATTTTATTTTATTTTATTTTATTTTTTTAAAGACTTTATTTATTTTTAGAGGGAAGGGAAGGGAGAGAGGCAGAGAGGGAGAGAGATATCAATGTATGGTTGCCTTTCACCTGCCTCCAGCTACGAACCTGGCTGGAGACCTGGCTTGCAACCTGGTTATGTGCCCTGGCTGGGAATCGAACCAGTGACTTTTGGGTTCGCAGGCCTGCGCCTTATCCACTGTGCCACCAGCCAGGGCTGGTAGGCAAACTTTTAAAGATGTGTTCCCAAAATTCCCCTTCTCTGGTTATTTAACCAAACACTTAAGCTGTGCAGAGATTTTGCAGATGTGACTATGTTGCTAATCAGCTGACCTTAAAATAGGGAGATCTAGAGGAAACTTTGGGAGGTGATTGATATACCTATGGATTTGATGGTTTCATGAGTATACTGTATATTTATCCCCAAAGTCATTGAATTGTATTCATTAAATATGTCTCAATCATAGCTCAGTAAAATGCTTTAAAACAAGAGTTAAGGAGAGGAGAGATAATGCAGAGAGGAGGTGAGAGAGATTTGAAGTCTGAGAATGATTCCAATCCTCATTGCTGCCTTTAAACATGGGGGAAGGGCAGTCCCTGAGAACAATCCTCAGCTGACAGCCAGCAAAGAAAATGGGACCTCAGTCCAAAAACCAACAGGAGTGGATTTCTACCAATATTCTGAATGAGCTTGGAAGCATATTCACCCCCACAGCCTCCAGAAACAAATACAGCCCAGCTGACGCCTGGATTTCAGCACCTTGCGCTCTTTTGCAGACGCCTAGGTGAGCCTACTGTACCCAGACTTCCAACCTACAGAACTGTGAGGTAGCAAATTCATGATGTTTTAAGCAACTAAATTTTTGCTGATATTATTCAGCAGCATTAGAAAACTAATACATCACCGTTCCCCCACCCCCACCCCCGAATTTCAGTTTCCTCATTTGTAAAATGGAGATAACAGATTCAAAAGTGTTTTGTGAGGATTGTAGGAAGTGTGTATGCTGTTACTTTAGCGCACCACCTGACACATTGTAAGCTGTGAATAAATGGTAAATAGTATTGCTTCCTACGGCTTCTGCTACCACCTTGGCTGATGACTACCTACTTGGTATCTCCAGTCCAGCTCTTTCATTTGAAGCCTATTTGTCAGGGCTCCAAAGGGATGTTCAGTCAACAAGACTTTAGATAAAAGTCTTGGCAAGAGAAAAGTTACTTGGACCTTGGGTTTGACAGTGTTCTGATCCTGCTGCACTATGCGATGTAGCCACAGAAGAAGCATCTAGAAGGATGTGTACTAAAATGTAATCTGTAGAAGGTAGGATTTTTGTTTTCTTTGTCACTTTAAAACATTTCACTGATTTTCTATGGGAAAATGTATTGTTTTATATTAATAATAAAATCAACGTTTCTCAAATTTTAAAAAATACCATTTATAGCTTGAGAACTAACCCTCTCCAAGATATAAGCAGAGAGATCATGGCCCTGGAACTTCCTGTTGCATTCTGAGGCAGCTAGTAATATTCTTGTTACAAATGTGAGCTTACCTGCAATTAAAACCAGAAATGATTTTTAGATGAGCAGTGATGGTGATAAGAATTTTATTAAATCATTGAAGAGTGATGCCATTCAGTCAACTACTCCCCACTTAACCCACTGCTAGAACTCATTTACTGCATTTTGTTTTACCTTAAATTGTGTTAATGTGTTTTTCCATTCTTTCATCCCTGGAAACAGTCTGAACTCAGAGTATTATGGTTTCTGTTTGAGTCGATCCCAGTTCTCACTCTTAATTTAAGTAAATTCAGACACTAGAAAGATTGACTTCAAAGGAAATACACTGTAACTAAAGCACAGCTAGACATCTTTAATGTGCAATACATTTCAATCTTTAGGTGACTGAAGAGGTAGAGATAGAGATAAAATTATTGTTCTAAGAAACATGTGGGATTGACTTTGTGGGGGAATGGGTGGGTGGGGAAGAAGACAGAGGGGAGCAAAAAGGGGATGGATGTAATACAACAACAATAAAATTAAATTTTAAAAAAAGAAAAAATATTTCAAAGGCATCTCAACCCACTTCACCCTCATTCATTCTGGGAAACTTTTAGTCACTACTTTCAGCCTCTCTTAACATTGATTTCTTTTTCTGATTTTTTTCTCTCTCTCCCAGGTACATGTGTATGGGAGATAGAGAGATTCACAAGAGAAAAAGAACTACGTAAGAAATAAGTGCTTTCAATTCACCCATTAATGCCTATGTGGACTTAGAATGATATATTTTCCTTTAAAATTTTTTATTTATTATTTTTAGTGGGAGGGGAAGGGAGAGAGGCAGAAAGAGGAAGAAACATCCATGTATTGTTGCCTTTCACCTGCCTCCAGTTAAGGACCTAGCTGGAGACCTGGCTTGCAACCTGGCTATGTGCCCTGGCTGGGGAATCGAACCAGTTACTTTTGGGTTCACAGGCCTGCGCCTATCCACTGAGCCATCAGCCAGGGCAGAATGATATATTTCCATTAATGGTCACTAAACTGAATTGGTTAGATTATAGCTAAAGCACAAATACTGTGTAGAATCCATTCTAACTTCACATAATAGATTCTTTTTTTTTCTGAAAAGAGAAAGAAAATTTAATTTGCCAGTTAATTATTTTAATTGAGTTAATGCTGCCTATCATTCAAAGGAAGAGACTTTGGGAGTCTGAGGCCTAAATGGTACAGGCAAATAGCTGACTTGCTGAACTATGTATATGTAACTTCCAGGTCAAACATTCTTTGATTTTAATCTAGAATATTAAATATAGGCTTGGCAGCATAAACCTGAAATGCCTGAGTGTCAGTCAGGAACCTATGAAAGGAAAATGGTTGTGGCTCCTTAGGTTTGGAGACAGAAGGTGCAGCAAGGAGAGGGAGTAGACATGATGCCTCTATGTGGGTTTGTTCCTTTCCACATTGAGAATTGTTCCTATTTCTCAGAAACAAATAGGCCTCTATTGGCCAGGCTCCCACTAGATTCCAACGTAAGTACATCTTCTTTCTTCAATATGGAGAGATTTTTGCCCTCCAAGAGCAATGTGTGCACACAGCCTCATGATAGGAGAGAAGGCTTGTACCCACTTTGTTGTCTGAACAATTACTAAGCACCATATCCACTTAAGTAGTTCTAATCAATCAAAAGCATTCCAACTTAGCCTTTCCTTTCTCTAAAATCCAATGCTCAGTGGTTTTATTTTCTTTTAATGTGCATTTGATGTTTTAGAAAACATGAAGGGTCAGGATTAGCAGAATTTTGGAGTAAAGGGCAATTACATGAAAAGATTTTTCATTTCCCCTTCATAGAAAGCTGCTATGTTCACCTAAGAGAAGCTTTTGTATTATTTTTTATTTGTGTGCTGCTTTCTGAATTTGCACAAGTTTTTTTTTTTTTTTAATTGTTAAAGCCAATCCAAGTTGAAATAGAAGTCTCCCAGGGAATTAACTGTGGCTCTTTGTTTGACTTTATAGAATTCTAATTCCAGGCTGAAGGGCATTCATCAGTAAAATGCAAGTTAAATTTTTTTGCTGTATACCAATTTTAAGTTTTCTTCACTTTCTCTGATTTTAGGTAACTTTCCTCCTCCCCTGGTTTTTCTTGCTTAGTTTTACTGATGATTACACCTTCGTGCAGCTCATTTCTTTATTAGATTCTTGGCTGTCTATCTGCCCTTCCATCTCTGTTTTCCCTTCTTTTAGCCCCAAATGACAACTTGGCTCAGAAATTGAGTTCCAAGATGAAGGGTAGCAATGAATGGAAGTGAACTGCTGAACCTTTGCTTCGTTCACTCTTGATTTATAAGTTTTCTAAAAAAAATCTTTGAATTTTCAAAAAAGCAAATCTGGAAATGCTGTTGAGGATAGTCTTTGGCACCAGCATGCTCTTTTAAGGCAGCGTTTGCGATGACTTCACCCCTTTAAAATGTGGCTCTTATGATAGCACTCACACATGCCTTACTTAGGTCACTTGAAGGAAACATCCTCTGATATTCAATAAACAATACAAGCTTTCTCCATCCTCCCATCTCCAGATGCTTTTTGGTCAACACAGTATTTACTAAAATGGGCTTCAAGCAGAAGGGCTGAGTAGCTGGATTGTTGGGAGGAAAAAGACAATTAGTATGTGTGTGGTTCATTTTCAATTTTTATTTTAGGAACATGCATTAGCAAACTAGACAGCTTCATGAATGCACATAGAGTTGCTTCTTTAACTCTGCAGTACTATCAGAGTGGGTGAAGGTTAATTTGCCAGTTGTAAAGTCGCCAAGCAATTCTGGTTGTCTGCTTGGATAGCTTGCTTATTTTCCCATGTAGTCTACTTTTCTAAGTGTCATTTAGGCAATCCTGCCAAGTAGTATGAAAAGAAAAAAAAAAGGGTAAACAAATTAAAATGCAGTAATAATTTTGTCCAAATCCTACACGTCAGACAAAAAGTAATTATTTTGTATGAATCAGTTTCTGCATATGCTATTAAGAAGCACAGGCCCTGGGGTAGCCACAACTTTGTACTGCTTAACAAAGTACAAATGGTAAAATAATATAAAACTATTACTAATAAGTACCTGTAAAATTTTTTATTTTTCAAATCTTAAAATATCCTTGCTGTTGGAGATGAATTTATTTTCTTTTCAATTACAGTTTATATTCAATATTATTTTGTATTAGTTTCAGATGTACAGCATAGTGATTTGACAATCATATACTTTACACAGTGGCCCTCCCTGATATTTCAAGTACCCACCTGGCACTGCACATAGTTATTACATTATTATTGGCTATATTTCCTATGCTGTACTTTACATCCTTGGGACTGTTTTGTGACTACTAACTTGTATTTCTTAATCCCGTCACTCTTTTCACCCCATAACTTGCCTCCTCTCTAGTAACCATTAGTCTGTTCTCTACGTATTTCTATGAGTGTGTTTGTTTTGTTCCTTTGTTTATATTGTTCTTTATATTCCACATATAAGTGAAATTATATGGTATTTGTCTTTCTCTGACTGACTTTTTTCACTTGGCAAAATACCCTCTATGTCTCTCCATGTTTGTTGCAAATGGTAAAATTGTGTGTTTTTTAAATGGCCAAGTTATATTCCATTGTATATATTTACCACAACTTTTTTGTCCACTCATCAATTTATTGGCACTTGAGTTGCTTCCATATCTTGGCTGTTGTAAATAACACTTTGATGAACATAGTAGGGGTGCATATAGTCTTTCAAATTAGTGTTTTGGGTTTCTTCAGATATATATCTAGAAGTGAAATTGGTAGGTCATAAGACAGTTCCATTTTTAATTTTTTGAGGAACCTCCTGTATGGAGATTAATTTAAAATAATGATTCTTAAGGAAAAGGCAAAGGGTATTGACACATATTGAGTATCGCTATGTGCCAAATGCAGGATTAGGCACTTTATATATTTAAATTGTTAGAGGCCCACAACCACCCTATGAGATAGGTATGGTTAGCCTCATTATTAAAAAGATTTTATTTATTATTTTTAGAGAGAGGGGAAGGGAGAGAGTCAGAGAGGGAGAGAAACATCAATGTATGGTTGTCTTTCACCTGCCTCCAGCTAAGGACCTGGCTGGAGTCCTCGCTTGCAACCTGATTATGTGCCCTGGCTGGGAATTGAACCAGCGACCTTTGGGTTTGCTGTGCCACCAGCTATGGCTGGTTTTCCTCATTTTAAAGACAAATAGACTAAGGCTCAGAGTTCAAATATTTTGACCAGGTTTACCCAGCTAGGAAGCAGCAAAGTTGGGATCCCAACTAACACTTGTCTGTCTGTATATACTTGACCTTCTATATGTATAGTTGGACAACATTACTCATGTGTAGTTACAAAGCAATTCATTGCATCACTATATAAAATTTTCACTTATGGAATTTCCAAACAAGTGGAAAATAAAGTATTATAGTATGTCAGGACTCAAGTTCATGAACTGCCTAATGTCATCTCAGTCAACAAATTAATAAACTCTGCTCCAGTTGAACACTTCTGTTCTTAACCTTACTGATTTACTTAATGGCTTCTGTCTTCACTAGGAGCTTCTTAGCATATCAGAAATGCTCTGTTCTCTTTTCCACCATAACTGGTCAGTAACCTTAAGAATAAAAGAGTAAAGTTTCTCTTGGGCCTTGAGCTTTTGCTAAGTGATTTTGTACATATACATGCCAACTCAAATTATTGTTGCAATGTGTTTTTTTTATTCCCTTTTCACACTCATATGCTGTGTTATGTAAATGGCACAGAAAAAATGAGATTGGTATACTGGTTCCTTCCCTTATTAGCTGTGTGACTGAAATTATTTAACATCACTAGTCTCAGTTCTCTCATTTTTAAAATGGATATAATATTAGTACCTACTTCATAGGTTTAACAATTAATGGACTAAGGAAAGCAAAGTCATTAGCACAGTGGTTGATAGATAGTAACACTCAAAATGAGCTGTTAATATTATTTTTAGCTTCAACTACTAGAAAGCAGTGTGCCCATTTGTTAAAAACCTGGACTTTGAAGTCAGACTACACCAATTTCAGTCATAGCTTCATCATTTGATATCTGTGGGACCTTGGTGATATATATATATATATATATATATATATATATATATATATATATATAGTTTTGTTTTTGTTTTGTTTGTTTTTTAAGATTTTATTTACCACCTCTAGAGAGAGAGGGGAAGCAAGAGAGGCAGAAAGGGAGAGAGACATCAATGTATGGTTGCCTTTCACCTGCCTCCAGCAACAGACCTGGCTGGAAACCTGGCTGCAACCTGGTTATGTGCCCTGGCTGGGAATCGAACCAGTGACCTTTGGGTTTGCAGACCAGCACCTTAACCACTGTGCCACCAGCCGGGGCTTTGTGTTACCAGCCAGGGCTTGATATATTTTTAAAATATCTCTAAGATCAGTTTCTTAAACATAAAGTGGAACAGTTTTTATATTTTCCTTTTTTTGTATTGAGAGCATTAAATGAGATAATATACATAAAGTATCCAGCATGCAATCAATATTCAATATTCAATAATGTTATTTCTCCTCTTCTTTCCAAATGTATACCCATCACATTTACAAATTCATTAAAAGATTATTATTGCTAGGCTAACCTTTAGTAAGTTTCTCTCTCACATTGATAATTATCTCGCTCCCTTTCGCGTTCCCTTCCTCTCTCTCTAAAAATAAAGAAAATCTTTAAAAAATAAAGGATGAGGGAGTACTTTAAAGTATGAATGTAGGACAGAAACATGATTCTTTGTTACACATCTACCCATTACTTATTCCTGTGGCATCCTTTTTTTTTTTTTTTTAAAGATTTTATTTACCCTTTCTGGTGGTACAGTGGATAAGGCGCCAGCCTGTGAACCTAAAGTTCATTGGCTTAATTCCCCAGCCATGGCACATAACCAGGTTGCAAGCCAGGTCTCCGGCCATGTCCATGGCTGGAGGCAGGTGAAAGGCAACCATACATTGATGTCTCTCTCCCTCTCTCTAAAAATAATAATTTTTTTTAATAAATAAAAAATAAAGATTTTATTATTTATTATTTTTTAGAGAGAGGGTTCGGGAGAGAGACAGAGAGGGATAGAGACATCTACGTATGGTTGCCTTTCACCTGCCTTCAGCCATGGACATGGCCGGAGACCTGGCTTGCAACCTGGTTATGTTGCCCTGGCTGGGGAATGTGAACCAGCAACCTTTGGGTTCACAGACCTGCGCCTTATCCACTATGCCAATCAGCCACGACCTCCTGTGGCATTATTAACCCCCTCTTTGCTATTTATTCACAGCGCAGCAACCCAACTTTTAAAAAGGCAGTATTTTAAAAATAAATAAATAAAAGGCAGTATTTAAAGGAGGACACACTTAATAGAAAAACTTATCCTTGGACATTTTAACCAACTCTATTTTATGGATTTATGGACTAGCTGGACAGAGAGTTTGTATGAAAGATCTTTATTCTTTGGATTGGAGTAGGGTTTTAATTCCTATTAAATTAGCTGTTTAGGACAATTGGCTTTATTTCCTCTTTAAGCATATCACCTGCTCCAAATGCCCAAATACGATAACTAAAGCTCAGGGAAGCATTTCTCTTGCTCTTGGTTGAAACCAAAATATCCTTTGTGTGAAGAAATAGAAGCAAGAAATATTTTTCTTTGGCTCAAATGTGGGTTTAACAACTAAGAAGAATCTCAAGGGGTCCAAGGAAAAGATTATGAAACATATCCCTTCACTAGCCAGGCAGCTGGGGACAAATTTGGGAGATAATTATTTTTTCTAGTAACTGTCATCTTTTGAAAATAAGAGGATAGTATAACCTGGGAGAGACTTGTTTCTGGGTTCCAAGTTTTAGTTTTGTCACTTGATACAGATATGACCTTGGGTAAACTATTTCAACCTTTCCAAAGCCCCAGTTTCCTCATCTGTAAAATGAAGGGTAATATCAGACCCATAGGAGTGCTTTGATGATTATATAATTCATATAAATAACTTAGCTCCATCCAAGGCACATAGCAATGTTTCAGAAAAATCTTAACTGATTTTAACTGCTCTTAATTATTATCATTATCATCACTATTATTAGCACTATTATTATATAATTGATAGGTTCTCAGTTTTGAGGTTGGTTTTGTACCTGATTAATTCTCAGAGAAACAAAGATGTTATTAAACATGCCTTTGTCCTATATCATACCTTTTGGCACATACATCTTTTTAGAGTCCTTTTGGAGGTGTTCCATCTCTGACCCTCACAAATCACCCTTTTTATTTCACTAAATATTACTTATTTGGGGCATGAAGTAATTCCCATGCCTAGGCACTGCCTGGAGTCAACTAGTAAGGGGTTGGATTAGACGACCTCTCGGCTTCCTTCCATCCCTGAGAATCTATGATTCTATGAGTCAGTGTTCAGGGAAAAAATGAAGGGCTGTTTAGGGATGAGTGACAGTTCTGTCCTAAAAGAACAAAGAACTTACTCACTATGCCAGAAGCCTTGTTGAAGATCACAGGACCATGAATTATAACTCTACTACCCTCTGGCAGGACAGGAAAGAAATCTCATAGACAAATTGTACTCCGAGAGATTATGGATTAAAGGCTCCGATAGTCATGACTTCCAAGCAGCCAGTACATAAGACCATACATAACAAGTGCTAAAAGCCACCCCTGTACATTTGAAAAAAATAATAAAAATATGCCCAAAGAGAAGCAGAATGAAATTCCAGCCAAAACAAAACAATGATACTGGATCTCTCTTCTTTTCTGGCTACAGCTACGATAAAGAACTCAAGACATAAGAGAAGCCATCATCTGTAAACTTGCGGCTTTTAAGAAAAAAACATCATGATGGAATTTAAATGCTACCCTGTCTTATTCCATTTACCATCAACTGGAGGTTGCTCAGCAGGAGAAATGAGATCATTTCCCTCTGAGTGGCTAGCTGAGCTTGCCCACATTCATTCTTCTTCCCACATCGTTTTAGCAGGCAGGAACACGTCAGCAGCTTCTGAAATGTGCCAGATCTAGGGAAGCGGGGCATTGTCACTAGGGCACTGAAGAACTCCCCACCTCTGCAGTGGATTCACACCAGTCACATTTCCTTCTGTTTGCGTGTCAAATGGTAGGAGGAAGTGAAAGGCCTCTCTGGTATACTGCCTCACACAGTGCTTGGCTAAATTCTCGGAACTGGAGACCACCAGCCAGCCACATGCCTGAGGCCATTTGAACCACTCAGTTTCTCCTTTGCATTCTTAAAAAAAAACACCCTTTATCTTTGTGCTGTTTCTTAGGTAGCTGTGAGCCTAGAAAGGCTGGTGATCTTGGGAGAGAGGGGAGGACATTGTCCACCATTCAAAAAAATGCAAGCATCCTAAGATGAAGTCATTTATCATTGTGATACCAGAAAGTACTGCTCTAGACTTTTTTTAAAGATTTTTTATTTATTATTTTCAGAGATAGGGGAAGGGAGAGAGGCAGAGAGGGAGAGAATCAATGTATGGTTGCCTTTCACCTGCCTCCTGCTCTAAACTTTTAAGCTTCTGAAATGTAATAAGCAGTTGTCTTCTTTGTTTAAAAAAAAATGAAAGCCCTTTTTATTGTCTTGTATATCACACAAGTAATGCTGGAATACATTCTCTGTAAAAATTCACACACTGAAGTATCTAGAGTACAAGGTATGTCTCCTTCCACTCTCATCACCCCCTTCATTCTGATCTTATTCTCCTCCTCAGAGGGAACTGCTATTAACTGTTTCATGTATAATCCTCCAGACATTTTTATACTTATCTCCATATTTGCACATAAACTATATACAACAAACAGATAACTCTAGATTTTCCCTTTGAGAAGTCTATTCAATGCAACGCCCCCCCCCC
>PVIW01014079.1:0-24868 GCA_004026585.1 Noctilio leporinus | reverse complement strand
AAGACTGAAAGAATACATCTCTACCAAACCAGCATTGCAAGAAATGCTAAAGGGTCTGCTATAAAAAGAAGTAAACAAATAAAATGAAGAAACAGAGAAAGCCAAAGAGGAATACAGACGCAAATGGAGAAAATGGCAATGAATAAGTATCAATCAATAATCACCTTAAATGTAAATGGATTAAATGCACCAATCAAAACACATAGGGTAGCCGAATGGATAAGACAACATGACCCACATATATGCTGTCTTCAAGAGACCCACCTCAGAACAAAAGATCGACACAGATTGAGAGTGAAGGGATGGAAAACTATATATCAAGCAAATGGACATGAAAAAAAAGCTGGAGTAGCAATGCTGATTTCAGATAAAATAGATTTTACAATGAAGGCCATAAAAAGGGACAAAGATGGACATTTCATAATACTTCAGGGAACAATCCATCAAGAAGAAATAACTCTGATTAACATATACGCACCCAACATAGGAGCTCCGAAATATATAATGAAAATCTTGGAAGACTTTAAGAAAGACATAGACAGCAACACACTAATAGTAGGGGATTTCAGTACCCTTTTAGTACTGTTCTTCCAAGTTAGGGAGAGACTGTGAGGTCCAGGATTTCTTCTATTTCTTTTCCAAATTGGTGCTATCTGCTCTCACATGTTAACTATTTCTTCCTTTTTACCTTTCAGGCTGAGATGGATTTTCTATGCTTATTTTAAATTTGCCCAGTCCTTCCAGAATAGCCCTATTTCTTAAACTCAGACTTACTTTTCTTTTATTTCTAAGCTCCATTTATTTAAAATAAACCTTACCTATCTAGAATCATAGCCTCCATTTTGCCTTTCTAAGCAGTAATTATGGTGATTCTTGCTACAAAGATGCTTGAATATTCCATTTCACAGGACCTGACATAACCAACCAAACAATCTCAGTGCCCTGAGATTGCCATGGCCTTTGAACCACATTTAAAACAGTAACAACACTTTAAAAGCCTCTACTCATCTTTAATACAGGCCCTCTGAGCCCTTAGCCTCACACCCTTCCACCCCATCAATGTTTTATGGAATTTAAATTAAAGGCTATTTTCAAACACTTAATTGTAAAGCATTGATTTCAATTTTTATAATGATGAGGCCAAATTTAGCTTCTGGGCATTGCTTAGGCTGTCCCCAATTGGAAAGAAGTGAGGGCTGTTTAAACCTATAATCTTAGTTTCAATCCACACTCTATAATTTTCTGGAATGATGGCTCTGACAAGAAAATGTCTGGAAAGAAACCAACCTCTTGGTTTCACAACTCTGCAAGGTGCCTGTTGACACATTTTAACAAAAGGGCCTCTCTGAGTACACACTGGGGCAAATTTCCATATAAATTACATACCCTCCTGTTTTGCTACAGTTTTTTCAAATGATGGCTTTTGTGTGCTATCTAACCCTCACCTTTCACCTCACTGGCATTGGTCCCCCAATCACAGAACAACAACAGGCAAAAAAACAAAAAACACTGTCCAATTTCAACTGCATCTGTGAAGTAGATGTCTATTGCCTACTGTGTGAAAGTGTTATATGAGAAACTTTCTGTAAGTCAAGCAAATAAACTCTAGCCAGCCAGGATCAGCTGAAATTATTTCAAGCCAAACTGGTCATCATGAGGTATCAGCAGTCTTGACCAATTATGACAGGTACAGGTAGCAGCTACACAGGATAAACAAAGAGTCAAAGATGAGCCATGTTACAATGAAAGACAGCAAAGAGTAAAGCCCTAAAAACCCTCTCCTTTTCCCCTCACCAAATAAAACTCTGTCCCTCACAGACTTGCCAAGATTCTTAAAATCCCTACTATAAGAATTACTCTTTTAGGTTAAAGACATTGCATCTTTGTTAAAATTTAACTAGGTTACCCAGAAATTTAACTCAAACTATGACAAAAAGCCTTTGCAGTCCTAAAGGAATTTGCTCTACTGGGCAGATTTCTTAGAAAAACCTACTAAACACCACCTCATTTATAAAATGCATTATAATCTACACGTTGCTACTTTATATGTTCATACTGCATAGATGACATAAAAAGGACATATTATAATCTTTGTTATTTGTTATGGAAGAAAATTGAGACTCAAAAAGGTAAAGTGACCCCCATCAAGGTAGCATCTGACATCTGCACTAGAAGTAGATCAAAGGAGAGAGATTTGACAGGAGAGAAGGGATCTGAAAAGACCTTAACATTCAGGGACAAGCTGTAGTGAGGTGCCTGGTGAGGACACTAAGCAACTTGAGAATACCGAATACCTGAGCTTCAGCTTGAGGGGGAGGTGGGTGTGTAGATAAAAAAGACTAACTTTTCGTTCTCCACCACTTTGAACAAGGTTGACACTATCAGCGGCCTTAGGGTACAGTATGCATATCAAGTTTAAAGGATCTAAAACACAGCATAGCATTGGGTCTGCCAGTGTCCAAAAATAAAATAACAATGAATCTACTCTACTAAGAATTAAACAACTTGGATTCTGGTGCTGATTCTACTAATTACTAGCTGGATGACCATTTGTGTATTTTCGCACCTATCTATTTGTAAACTGGCAAAAGAGTAGCCATAGAGCGCTAAAAAGAACAAAGGGCTTGGAACAAGACAACTGAGGTTTCTTTCATTCTTTCTTTCTTCCTTCCTTTCTTTTTTTCTATGTAAGATTTTATTTTTTTTTACTTTTAATGATTTTATTATATTTAGAGAGGGGATGGTGGGAGGAAGAAAGAGAGAAACATCAATATATGGTTGCCATTCACCTGCCTCCATCTGGAGACCTGACTGGAGACTTGACTGGAGACCTGGCTTGCAACCTGGTTATGAGCCCTGAGTGGGAATTGGACCAGTGACCCTTGGGTTCACAGGCTGGTGCTAATCTAGTGAGCCACACCAGCCAGGGCTGAGGTTTCTTTCAAGATTAAACAAAAGCATTCATTATATGCCATACACTATCTAGTCTCTGAAGATATAAACATGAACATGACAGGTAAGTTCCCTGTTCATATTGAACCTGCATTCTATTGGCACAGAAGACATATAATAATCAAACAAATAAGCAAGAAAAGTGAAAGGTAGTTTTTAAAAGATTTTATTATATTTAGAGAGAGAAGGGCAGGGAGGGAGGAAGAAAGGAAGAGAAGCATCAATGTATGGTTGCCTTTTACCTGCCTCCAGCTGGGGACCTGGCTGAAGACCTGGATTGCAACCTGGTTATGTGCCCTGACTGGGAATCGAACCAGCAACCTTTGGGTTTGTAGGCTGGCACCTATCCATTGAGACCCCAGTTGGGTATTTAGTAATGATATGTGCTATGCAGAAAACAGATTTTGAGTTCTGATTGCAAAAAATCTGGGGCCAATGACTTCTTTTCTCTGAGCTTCAATATCCTCATCTTTAAAAGAACACTAATAGCTCATGCCAAGCCTACTACATGAATTTGCTTGTAAGGATCAAATGAAATAATAAATTGGAAAGCTCATTACATAATATAAATTGTTTACATAATCTTCCCAAAGAGGAAGGAAAATCTTCTGAGCATTTCACTGCTGAGAGCAAGCAAAGAAACTGAACATGCCAGAGATTCTGTTCTTTCCATAGACAAGGTAATAAGAGGCCTGTTCAATAGCAACAAATAAAAGCAGACCAATAAATACAGATCAAAATGTTCTTTTTAGTGATTAACTACAATCAAAAGATAGAAAAAAACAAATTGAAGCTAAATCTAAATAACAGAAAATTCTCATTTCACATATTTGGTTTTTCAACTCATTGTGTTATTGTTATTCTATTACAGATGTCCCAATTTTTACCCCCTTTCCCTCTGCCTATCCCACCACCTGACTCCCACAGTCAATTCCCACATTGTCATCCATGTCCATGGGTATTTCATAAACATTTTTGTGTAGTCCCTTCCCCTTGTTTCCATCATTATTCCCCTCCTTCATCCCCTTTGGTGGCTGTCTGTTCCATGTTTCCATGCCTCTGATTCTATTCTGTTCATTATTTTGTTCATTGGATTCATCTTACAGGTGAGATCACAGGTATTTGTCCTTCACCAACTGACTTAGTTTCCTTATAAACAGAATATTCTCCAGTTCCATCCATTCCGTCATAGTATTCCATTGTGTAAATGTAGCACAGTTTTTTTATCTATTCATTTACTAATGGGCATTTAAGCTGTTTCCAGGACTTCCCTATTATAAATAGCACTGCTATGAACATAGGGGTGCATAAGTACTTTGGAATGGATGGTTCAGGATTCTTTGGGTATAATTCCATCAGTGGAAATGCTGGGTCAAAAGTAGTTCCATTTTTAGTATTTTGAGGAAATTCCTTTCTGTTTTCCACAGTGGCTGCACCAATCTGCATTCCCACCAACAGTGCACTAGGGTTCTCTTTTCTCCATGTCCTCACCAACACTTGTGTGTTGATTTGTTAATGATGGCCATTCTGATCACTGTCCAGTGGTATCTCATTGTGGTTTTAATTTGCATCTCTCTGGTGGCTAGAATGTTGAGCATCTTTTCCTGTGTCTATGGGCACTCTGTATGTCCTTCTTGGAGAAGTGTCTTTTCGGGTCCTTTGCCCATTTTTTAATTGAATTGTTTGTCTTCCTGGTGTTGAGCTGTATGAGTTCTTTACATATTTTAGAAATCAAACCCTTGTCTGAGGTATCATTGGCAAATATGTTCTCCCATATAGTTGGTTCCTCCTTCATTTTAATGATGTTTTCTTCAGCTATGCAGAAGCTATTTAGTTTGATGTAGTCTCATTTGTTTCTTTTTTTCCCTTTTCTCCCTTTACCCTAGGAGCTATATCAGCAAAAATATTGCCATGTGGGAAAGTTGAAATTTTACTGCCTATGTTTTCCTCTAGGGCTTTTATGGTGCTGAGGCTTATGTTTAAGTCTTTTATCCATCTTGGGTTGATTCTGGTTTATGGTGTAAGTTGGTTCTCTACTTTCATTTATTTTTAATGTACCAGTCCAGTTCTCCCAACACTATTTATTGAAGAGACTATCTTTACTGTGTACTCATGCCCCTGTGTCAAACATTAATTGACCATGGAAACTTGAGTTTATTTCTGGGTTCTCTATTCTGTTCCATTGATATATGTGTTTGTTCTTATGCCAGTATCAGACTCTTTTGATTACAGTGGCCTTGTAGCATAGTTTGATATTGGGTATTGTGATACCTCCTACTTTGTTCTTTTCAAGGTTGCTGAGACTATTCAGGGTCTTTTTTTTGGTTCCATATAAACTTTTGACATATTTCTTCTAGATCTGTGAAATATAACCTTGGTATTTTAACACATAGGTGACCAGTCCAAAAAAAAAAAAAAAAAAAAAAAAACTCATGTTTTCAAGGCCAAACATTGTTGACCAATAATGAGTTAACTCATGTTTGCACTTGCATTAGCTTATACAATTTTTAAAACTGAGAGTAATATAGTATTTCATAAAAGTTTTCTGAATCATGTTCAATCATGTTTACTTTATTATAAAAAATTAACTTTTAGATAATCTGGGTTTTATCACAATTTTAGTATTGCAAAAATTTCAAATATGACATATTACAACAGTGAAGAATTTTTTCAATCAGTTATATGCAAATGCTGTTTTTAATTGTCCAAGTGACTTTCTTTTTTAATTTTTTAAAAAGTATTTTTTATTCATTATTTTTTAGAGAGAAGGGCAGGGAGGGAGGAAAAAAGGGAATGAAACCTCAATGTATGGTTGGCTTTCACCTGCCTTCAGCTATAGACCTAGCTGGAGACCTGGCTTTGCAACCTGGTTATGTGCCCTGGCTGGGAATTGAACCAATGACAGGTGACGTTAGAGTATATAGCAGTGATGTGGAAGATGACAGTCTGTCAGAAGATAGTTGTAAATCTGATATTAGACCACCAAAAAACGGGGGAGGAAATGGAATAGAATCTGAGAGAGAAAGTGATTTTGAAGCAGAGTGGACAGAAAGTGACATTACACCAACCTTGGATATATATGGTGTAACTGTTGAACTTAGTTATGGAGTATAATTGAAGTTACAGCTTTACCTTTTGATAATGATTTTTTTAATTTAATTGCTTCTCAAACCAATTTATACCATCACCAAATGTTTATGAAACATCTGCTAAAACTTTAACATAGATGGAAGTTACCACTAGTAATATGAAAAAATTTCTTAATTTACTGATATTGATGGGACAAACAAAAGAATCACATTGGAGAGATTACTGGTCAATGGACCTTTTGCTCAAAGCACTCATATTCCCTAAAACTATATGACAAGAATGAGGTTTGAGCAAATCTTTACTTTTTTTTTAATTTTAATGATAATTCACAAGCTACATCTAATGAAGACAGACTACAAAATCAGGTCTTTTTATGGATTACTTTACTCCAAAATTTCAGTCTTTGTATAGACCTAAACAGGAGTTATCCCTAGAGAAAGCAATGATACCAGATAGAGGGAATATCAGCTTCAGAACATATGATATCTGTCCTGAAAGTATCCGCCACACAAACTGTTTTAATTATATTGATGTTGGCTTGATACTTTTGGAATAAAGAAACCCTGTATAATCTGGCAAAGATAAGAACATATGGGGTTTTAGTAAGGATGCTTTGTAAAAGTGAGACTGGCTACATCTGCAATTTCATAATCTATTGGGGTGAAGGTAAAAAGCTAAGAAAAAACTATATTCTCCATCTTAGAGCCGTATCTTTATTTCTTAGTATCATGTTTACCAGGATAATTACCATAACAGCGTGTCTACTGCTGAAATATTTCACCTGCCCTATATCTTTTGATCAGAGCATTTAATCTGTTTATGCTTAATGTAATTATTGATAGATATTTGTTCACTGCCATTTTTTTCCATTCCTGTGTTTTTCTCTCTCTCCTCCTTTTTATAGCAGTCCCTTTAGTATCTCTTTCAGTGCTGGCTTGGTAAAGACATACCTGAACTTGCAACTCTGTGCAGCCTCAAGCCTGCCAGCTGCAACAGGCTAGGGCTGAGAAATCCCCTCCTTGTGCACCTTGCTGATCTCTCTGCCCAGCTTCCCTCAGTGAAAGCAAACCACACCCTCATTCCTTTCCCCTTGCTGCCAGAGCAGCTGCAACTGGGTCCCTGCCCAACATGCCTCAGCTCCCCTTTTAAAGTCTCTCCAGACACTCCCACTGCAGCATTGAGTCACTGTCCCACTTGCCATACATACCACCTCACCAAAAATCCAAGTCTCTCACAGTCACAATTGGCTATGTTCTGCTTCCTCCACCAGACCCAGGTGCAAACAAGGATCTCTCTCTTCTCTCTTCTCGCTTCTCTCTTCTCGCTTCTCTCTTCTCTCTTCTCCACCCCTATGCAACACCTGAACATTGCAGTGAAACATTCCAACAACCTAGGGAGAACTGTGTGAGGTCTCAAGGTGCCTACTTTGAAAGGGACTGAGGTGTCATTGTCCTGTGTACACTCTTTCTTGTATCTTCTTCAATAAATGTCTCTATTTTTCATAGTACACAGTACATACCTTCTGGACAGACCTCATACATAATGGAATTACATAGTAAGCAGTCAGCATAACAGATAGTGTGACCTATAGACAACATTCAACTGTCTCCAACAAGATTACAAGATTATGTATGTGCCTTGCCTAAGCATAAACGAGTAAGCAAGTTCCTCCCCTCCCCTCCCTTCTCCTTTCTCATACACACACGCACATGCACATACACACACACACACACACACACACACACACACAGCTAAGGGAACAATCCTAAAAAGCGAAGTTGAAATAGGAATATTTATATAAATTATGTTTTAAAACCATGCTCAAGCTTCACATTTCTAAACATTTCCACATTGTTTTTCAGAAGCTACACTGTATATTTTTTTGAGATCCTTGGAACATACCCACACTGGCACTTAATTGTATCTGAAATATCTACCATTAGTAAAACTTGAAGACAATAGAGCACAATAAGCACTCAATATTTGTAGCTATTCTTATTACTGTTATTCATTGCGAGGATATGAATGGATACAGGAAAGGATAAAGGAAAGATGTGTCAGGAACTTGGAAATCAAATAATGGAAGCTGAGATGGAATGGGGGGACAAAGTGAAATCAAGTGCAATTGGAGATGAAGAAAAGTATGAGTCTTGAACAAAGAAAGTACATGATAGAATACAATCTGCCTTAACATGGTTATGAGTCTGTCTTTGGGCCTGCTTTTCCTTTTGGGTTCCAGCAGCAAAAAAAGTTGCTGATTAAGTACCCTGGCTGGTCTCATGGAGGAGCTATAGTTCCTGATGATGCTGACTAGCTCTCTATAAATCACCAAAGAAATGCCTCATGCTAATTTTGGAATAGGGATGAGAGAAATTTCTATAGGAAAAACGGGAATAATTTTCAAACAGCTAAAAGTTATTAAAGGCCAGGAGTAGTAAAATTTTAAGAATTTATAAACATGTAAGTGATAGGCTTTTTTGATGCATTCTGTCTTCCTTAAGTTAGGAATTAAAGCCTTAAATTAAGGTTTGTAAATTCTGACAGTGCTAGTTGAGAATTTGGATATTTACCTTTTTTTTTTTATTTTATTGTTGTTGTATTACATCCATCCCCTTTTTGCTCCCCTCTGTCCCCCTCCCCACCCACCCATTCCCCCCAAAGTCAATCCCCCCTGTTGTCCATGTCCATGGTTCCTTTATGCTAGGTTCTTGTCTAAACTGCTCCCCTTCTTTGCCTCTGCCTCCCCCCTCCCCCTAACCCCTTTTCCCCTGACCACTGAAGGCCTATTCACTGTATTCATATATTTGGTTCTGTTTTGCTTGTTTGTTTTGTTCATTATTTTCCTGTAATGAGTGAGATCATATATTTGTCCTTCACTGACTGGCTTATTTCACTAAGCATAATATTCTACAGTTCCATCCATGTTGTTGCAAAGAATACTAGTTCTTTCTTTCTTTCTGCTATATAGAATTCCATTGTGTAAATGTACCAAAGTTTACCTCCTGTATTCTTATGCTGGGAAAAGGGCCATGGGCAATTTCTTTTCAGCACCTGAAAACATTTCTGTAAAAAATTCTACTGTTAATGACACATTTAGCTTTTCATTTCCAAGCCTTTACCTGCTACCATAATGTGAAGAAAACACCTTGAGGTGATTTTTTTCCTACCTGCTAAAAGGCAAACATGATCTGAGCTACTAGCAATTTTTAAAAGTAGTGTTCAGGAAGAATACACAGTGGTGAACACATTAAGATACCACTAAAAAAAAAAAGATTCCACTAAGATCTCCCCTCAGGGGAAAGGGTAAGGTCACTAGGTAAGCAACCAAGACTGGTTACAGGCACTAGCTGAGGCTGAGGAAATCCTAGCCAGAGAGGGAGAAGATAAGTATCGGTAGCAGCCCTGAAGTCACCTGCAGTTGTAGGGGCTGTAATTCTTCTCACTAACTTTCCATTCTAAGTCCCACCCCTGCCCCCGGAAGAGAGGTCTACAGAATCCTAGAGAACCTGCAACCAAAACATATTTGAAAAAATTGATCTAAGTGATACAAGTGGTATATTGTGATGGGCACTGAACACACTGCTCAGATTGCCCTCCAATAAAATATCTACTGTTCCAATTGCTAAAGCAACTTTGGCAGACGTTCTTTATCTATTAGCCCCTTCAGAGATGACCTCAATGGCACAGAGCACCTTGCCCAAGGCCATGATACTTCTGAGGGGCAGCCCATGTCCAATGAATGATTGATGAGGGGGTATAAAAACCTGGCTAGTTTGGCCCAGCTCAGGAAAATGATGATGGCCCATTTTTAGCTCTAGATTTCCCTATGGAGTAAACTAAGGCTACTGCTTATGAGCACAACTCAAATTCTCCCCCTATCTACCCCTGCTCTTCGCCTTTCCCTTGCAAGGGTATTGATACCAAGGGTACTCCTAACTAAACATCCTATAGTCCAAATACCATCTCAGAATCTAATTCCAAAGGAACGTAATCCATGACAACACAGGCGATGATATAAGAGATGTCCTCTGCATTGTAGCTCATTAAACATTCATTCAACTAATAATCATTGAAGATCTACTATATTTCAAACACTTTTTCTAGGTATTGGGAATGCATTACTGAACAAGACAGATCAAGTTCCTGTATTTTACTGAAGTAACATAGGTGATGGGCAAATAAATAAACAACAATATTTAAAATAGCAATAAATATCATAGGAAGATAAAATGACATGATATAAATTGAATTGGAGGTGTGAATAATTTATATTGTGTGGTCACAAATGGCCTCAATGAGAAACAGATATTTGAGCCAGGCTGCCATACACATATTTAAACTAAGAGCATTTCAGGCAGACAAAATTACAAGTACAAAGTTCTCAACATGCAAATGAAATAGGTATGTTCTTGAAAATGAAAGAAGTTCAATATAACTGGAAGAGAAGGGAAAGTATTAAGATATAAAGATAGGTGGTGAGGGGTAAGAGATTTGGCTGTCATTCTATGTATATGAGGAAGTTATTAGAGTATCTCAAGTAGGACAGTGACTATCTGATTCATGCATTTAAAGATAACTCTAGCTACTATAAAGAGAAAAGGTTATAAGGAAGAATGTAAATGGGAACATCAATTAGAAGGCTATTGTAGAAACCCAGAGTTAGGGATAATGGTGGCTTGCATTGGGTGACAAGAATGGAGGTGAAGTACATAAATTCTGAATATATTTAGGATTCCAGCAACCAGGCTTGCTAATGTACTAGATATAAGGGGTAAGGAAGGCCTTAAAAGTACTTCTGAGTTTTGAATTTTTTTGAAGATGGTTTGCTTTCTTTATTATTATTATTATTATTATTATTATTTAGAGAGAGGAGAAGGGAAAGAGGGAGAGAGACTCCAATATATGGTTGCCTTTCACCTGCCCCCAGCTATGGACCTGGCTGGAGACCTGGCTTGCAACCCGGTTACGTGCCCTGGCTGGGAATCGAACCAGTGACCTTTGGGTTTGCAGGCTGGCACCTTATCTATTGTGCTACCAGCCAGGGCCTGAGTTTTTAATTTAGATACTGAATTACAGTTCATTAGTTTTCTCCTTCTCTCAAACACATATTGAACATCTTCTATGTATCAAACACTATCCTAATTGCTGAAAATATCAAATTAATGAATCATGTGCAGACCAACATTTAAAAAGTTCACTGCAAACCTGTTTATTCATATTAACTTTAGCTCGATACTTTCTAGCCAGAACTTGAATTCCAAGAAAGAATGAAATTGAGGATGTTCTAAAGACTAATACATTCTGTAACGATTCCCCTTGTTAAAACATTAAAATTTCTGTCATTATGTTGTTACAGTTCTGTGAATTTCTTAGGCAAGGATGAAATACCTGGAGTAGAAAGAAGCAGCAATAGAGGTTGAATAAAAACAAGTGGTTTCTCTTATGCTCCCTCAAGGTGCTATGGTTAATATGTTGAAACAGTTCCACATGCAGAAACATATGTGGTTTTCTCACTGAAATTTTTAGGGGTATTTGAGTTTTTTGGAATTCGTGAACAGTGTTAGTGTGAAATTGTATTATAGGATGCCATTTAACTGAGTGTTTTCAACCATGCTTGAATTCTTTTAAAGCAATAAGGTTTTTTTGTTTTGTTTTGTTTTGTTTTTTATTTATTTTTTTAAATTTTATTGTTGTTGTATTATATCCATCCCCTTTTTGCTCCCCTCTGTCCCCCTCCCCACCCACCCATTCCCCCCAAAGTCAATCCCACCTGATATCCATGTCCATGGTTCCTTTATACTAGGTTCTTGTCTAAGCTGCTCCCCTTCCTTGCCTCTGCCTCCCCCCTCCCCCCAACCTCCTTCCCCCTGACCACTGAAGGCCTATTCCTTGTATTCATATACTTGGTTCTGTTTTGCTTGTTGTTAGTTTTGCTCATTATTGTCCCGTAATAGGTGAGATCATATGATACTTGTCCTTCACTGACTGGCTTATTTCACTAAGCATAATACTCTCCGGTTCCATCCATGTTGTTGCAAAGGGTACAAGTTCCTTCTTTCTTTCCCTCCGTCCACACTTCCATCGGGGCCCTGTTTTGTTTTGTTTTGTTTTTAATCCTGTGTTGTGTAAAAAGCTCTTGTTACACTTTATTTTCCTGGTTTTCATAAATTCTCTAACAGTGTTAATTTGAAATTATGTTTGAGGATGCTGCTTCGTATCAATGTTTCCCTTAATGCTTAAATCCTGTTACAGCAATAATGTTTTTTTATTTAATTTTATTATTGTTGTATTACATCCGTCCCCTTTTTGCTCCCCTCTGTCCCCCCAATAATGTTTTTTAAAATGCCTTGTTTTGTTCAATATGTCATATTTTCTTGGTTTTGGGGTTTTTGTGAATTCCCTAAAAGTGTTGTTGTGAAATTGTGTTGTAGCATGCCATTTTGTACACATATTTTTACCAATGATCAAATCCTGTTAAAGATATCAGGTGTTTTTAAAATGCTACATTGCGCAAAAAGCACTTATTATGCTTTGTTTTTTCAGGTTTTTGTGAATTCCCTAACAATGTTAGTGTAAAGTTATGTTCTGGAATGCTGGTTTTTACCAGTGTTTTTCCCAATGCTAAATTCCTCTTGGAAAGATATGTTTTTTTAAAATCCTATGTCATGCAAAAAAGGTCTTATACACTGTGTATTCAAGTTTCCCAAAAAATTTTTACAGGGTTACTGTGAAGTTGTGTTCCAGGAATGCGTTTTGTATAACTGTTTTCCTTCATGTTCAAATCCTGTTAGAGCAATATGTTAAGAATCACCCCCCACCCCCCAAAAAAAAGTTCAGAGACAAGATATAGAACACATAAATATAGAGCTATACAGTTATATACAGGATGGTAAATGCTAAAGAAATACCATTTCTCATTGTTTTCTACTTGTTACATTCATATTAATCATGTTCCTTTAACACATATGTGCACTTGCTATAGAGCAAGGCAATTACTTGGTACTAAGAAAATACATGTTAGCTACTAGGTAATCCAGCAACTCTCCCGAGGGTATTTATGAATACCAATTCTTTAAAGAATTGAGATAATATATTTTTTTAATTTTTAAAAAATTTTATTTATTATTTTTAGAAAGAGGGGGAGGGAGAGAGGCAGAGAGATATCAATGTATGGTTGCCTTTTACCTACCTCCAGCTACAAACCTGGCTGGAGACCTGGCTTGCAACCTGGTTATGTGCCCTGGCTGGGGATTCGAGCGAGCGACCTTTGGGGTTGTAGGCCAGCGCCTTATCCACTGTGCCACCAGCCAGGGCTGAGATAATTATTTTATATTTGCCAAGAAATGGTTTAAGAATCTCAGTGCCAAATTTGTATACTGTCTAAAAGTGGAGGAAATGGATTGTTTTGTTTTAATTGACTGATGAGAACCTATTCAGAAAAGGCCTCAAATAGTTTGTCATTGACCATGGCAGAGACTAGTTTTGCTCCAATATTCTTTCCCTACTTCCATCTTAGAAATATAACCTCTAGTTTTTTAGCTGAAGACATGACCACATTGATGACAGACTATATTTTCTAGACACCCTTACAGTAATATGCGGTCTCATAGCTAAGTTGTGTCCAACAGGATGAAAATAAAAATGTCCTCCTACCACTTCCTCTTTCCAGCTGGCTACAAGTATCCATGATGTCTACAGCTGAAACAAACCTTTTGGACAAAGAGATAAGAAGTCAGATGTTGATAATGTCAGAGGCACAACACAGAAGGAGACTATTTCTTGGATGATCATAAAGCAATTAGAATGTTTATCATCTCATTTAATCTAGATAAGAAAGAAATAAAAATTTTGTCATGTTCAAGCCTCTATTATTTTGGGTTTTCTGTGTCTTGCAGCAAATCTCAATCCCAATACAGTGAACATACAACCACTTCAGTTAAAACAAATTAAGTGGTTTGTGTGATAAACTTTGTATATCTTAGGAATGAGAATAAATAAATGTTTATAGGAAAAAGTAATTTGAAAAGTAATAGTCCTTTTAACATTTTTATTACAATCAGAACTCTCATGGTTTTTCTTAAAAATCCTGAACATAGCAAAATTTCCTATTGTGTCCCTTAAAAGGTAGCAGAGTGTAGAGCTAAGAGGATAAGTAACAGGAATGGGACCATGAGGAGCTATATGAAATTTCTCCACAGAGAAATAATCATAACTGTAACAATTATAAAATGACAACCATTTAATATCTTTGGAAACTGTCCTAAGGCCACTCGGTAAAAGGAGAAACATTTATTCAAAAAATCTATTAAAACTCAATAAGAACAGGAAGACTCTGTGGCGCTTGAGCCATGACCTGCTCTCTCCCCTTCCTAGCCCACACTAATCACAATGGAAGCTCTATTCCTGGCAAGTACAACAAAGAGCACAGAGCTTCTTCTCCCCCATTTCTAGTTTAAGGTTATAGTTTCTCCACAAGAATTGCACTATTTTAGCATTTTGCACACATACCCTGTCTCCAGCTCCATGTTGCAGAAGCACTATTCTAAGAAGATACAGCTGAGAGCTCTGAGATGTATTTCCTCCAATCATCCCACAGTCATAGGCTGGAAGCTGTACCCCAGGCATGGGAGGCACAGAATACTTGTCCCCAATTACCCTCACCTAAGCTTGTTCATAGAGGCAAGCAAAGATGACCAAAAGCTACCTATCTTGTCCAGTCCTTCACTCACAAAGCAAAAGTGTCATGCCAAGTACGCTAATGTCCTCTCAGCTCTAGAACACTGGCACAGGAGGTTTTCCCAGGAGAAAAGGAGGCTTTAAGAGAGACCTGTATGGCTCTCCCCAAGGGGAGAGCTCTATTTGAGGTAGAACATGGAAAAATTCAAGCCTAAGTGTGTTGTCAAATACAAGGGATATTTTGTGATAAGTAATTTAAGAAAAGGCTGGTAGTTTCACAAGAGCAACAAGGCCAATCATAGATTAGATAGCAGTTTAACAGAGTGAACCAGGGTAAGAAGAAGCTAAGCCGAGTCTTAATGGGATCTAAACAAGCCTCAAAAATGTCTCCAAGGTTATCTCTGCAAATGAGGCCAAACTTAATTAGATGGTGGAGCAATATATGATGCAATTTATTCACATGCCAACTTATTAAAAACAATTCTGCAAATCAGGTGGCATTACTTGAGGGTATAATGACTGAGTGTGATATCTATAGAGGCAGGCAGCTCAGCATAATCAAGAAACAAACATACCAACATTTATGGAATTCAGAGAAAACATTGTTCAGATGAAAAATTATAACTTCTTAATATCTACATCACAAAAGAAGAAAATCCCAAATCAATCACATACCTTCACACATTAAAAAACTAGAAGAATAAGAGCACACTAAACCCAAAGCTAGAAGGAAAAAAAAATTAAGATTTGAGCAGAGATTTAAAAATAAAGAAAAAAAACAATTAAAAATTTGGAATAAAAAGTTGATTCTTCAAAAAATTAACAAACTTTCAGCTATACTTACAGAGAAAAATAAAGAGGACACACAACTAACTAAAAATATCAGAAATGAAAGCAGGGTCATTACTCTTAATATTATAGAGAATAGTATGAACAAATGTTCATCAACAAGTTATATAACCTAGAAAAATGGAAAAGTTTCTTCAAATACACAAATTACCTAAACTGAGTCAAGAAGAAATACAAAATCTCAACAGACCTCTAATAGATAGAATCAGTAATAAAAAAATCTCCCAAGAAAGAAAAATTCTACACTAGATGAATTCATAGGTGAATCCTATCAAAGACTTAAAAAAGAATTAACACCAATTTTCTCAAATTCTTTACAAAAAATTAACCAGAGAGGAGGAAACACTTATTCTATGTACAGGTAACCTCCATATAACATGGTTGTTAGATTACTAAAAAATGCCATGTTCTGCAAATCCATGTTTCCCAAAGAAAAGAACTAGACAAAAAAGGAGGTTGGTTCTAAAAATTAAGAAAACATACTAGTATATTTTTATCATTAAGAAAAATATCTTTACTAAAGCAATTTTCAATATGCAAGTATAACATATTAATATGTATTAAATGTTCTCTTCATCATCACTACTAAACACCATTAACTGGGGTATTTTCTTTTTAACAAGATATCTTGATCCTCTAAACTTTCTTGAGTATAATCTGGACTTCTATCCTATACTTTTTGCAACCAAAATATATATATATATATATATATATATATATATATATATATATATATATGATTTTAGATTGCTTACTTTTAGCTGAGAGGTCTTTATGAATTTCATTAATTTCAAATGAGATATCTTTTGCTTTCAAAATCTCTTATTACATTTCATATTGTTTGAGGACTTCCCTAATTTTGAATGAGATATTTTTTACTCTTAAAAGCTCTTATTACACTCTGTGTTATTCAGGGATTTCTTTAATTCTCAAATTATGTTAGTGTGAAACTGTGTTCTAGGATGCCATGTTGTATGAAGGTTTCCCTAATTCTCAAACCCTGTTATAGAAATGCCATGTTATACAGGGGTTACCTGTAACTTATTCGATGAGGCTAACATTACAAAGATTAAAACATTACAAGTAAAAAATAATCAACTAATTTTTGTGTGTTGGTACTGTGCTCTGCAATCATGCTGAATTTGTTTATTAGCTCTGATAGCTTTCTTGTGGATTGTTTGGGTTTTTCTATATATAGAATAATGTCATATGCAAATATAGGTAATTATACCTGTTCTTTTTTAATATGGATACTTTTATATCTTTTTCTCTAGCTAGAAATTCCAGTACAATGTTGAATAAAAATTAAAGAGATTTTGGCTTTTGGCCAAGATGAAGGGGTAGGCAGATATGCTTCACCTCCTTGCACAACCATGAAAAGGATCACAACTAACCTCAAAACAAAAAACAACTAGAACTGCCAAAAATATCAACTGTATGGAAGTCCAACAACCAAGGACTTAAAGAAATATTCATCTAGATGAGTAGGAGGGGTGGAGATGGTGAGCTGGGGTATAAAGGATGCAGTATGGCAGTGTAATGGCAGCAAGGCAGAAGTGGCAAGGCAGTGGTGGCACCAGTTGGCAAGAATGGATGGTCCCACATTCACATGTGGTAGAAAAAAGGCTGGGAGTGACACCTGGGGATCAATTCTAGACTCAAGCCAGACCACACAGCCCAGGGTTCCATTGCCGGGAAAATGAAGTCTCAGAGCTTATGGCTGTGAAAAGCAGTGGGGGTTGGGACACCAAGCCCTTATTATATGAACTGTTAAAGGGACACATTTAAGAAAAAGAAGATCAAAACTATGAACAATAAAATGACAAACTTACAACAATCAACAGCTGAATCAAAAAAATTCTAGCCCTGGCTGGTGGATCAGTGCATAGGCGCCAGCCTGCAAACCCAAAGGTTGCTGGTTCTATTCCCAGTCAGGGCACATAACCAGGTTGCAGCCAGGTCTCCAGCCAAGTCCCCAGCTGGAGGCGGGTGAAAGGCAACCATACAAGGATGTTTCCCTCCCTTCCTCCCTCTCTCCCTGCCCTTCGCTCTAAAAATAATCAATAAAATCTTTTTTTTCATTCTTAAAAAAAATTAAAAAATTCTAAAGCAAAAACAAACTAAGCAAACAACTAGAACAGGAATAGAATAATAGGTATGAAGATCATATGGAGGGTTATCAGAGGGGAAAAGGAATAATGGGGAAAATGTACAGGGATTAAGTATAATCAGTACATACAAAATAGACAGGGGAATGTTAAAAATAAAGAAAATGGAGAAGCCAAAGAACTTATATGCATGACTCATGGTCATGAACTAAAGGGGGGACTGCTGGAGAGAAATGGGGTACCTGGCAGAGAGGGGCAAAGGAAAAGAATTGGGACAACTTTAACAGTATAATCAATAAAACATACCTAAAAAATAAATGTACACCCTGGCTGGTGGTTCAGTGGAATGGTACCAGCCTGTGAACCCAAAGTTCAATTCCCAGTCAGGGCACATAACCAGGTTGCAAGCCAGGTCTCCAGCCAGGTCCCCAGCTGGAGGCAGATGAAAGGCAAACATGTACTGGTGTTTCTCTCCTTTTCTTCCTCCCTCCCTTTCTCTCTCTCTAAAAATAAAGAAATAAAATCTTTAAAAATAAATAACTAAATAAGATTTTAATATAGGCTATGACATATATGAATCTTGAAAATATTATACTTAATAAAATAAAATACAAAAGGACATTCTTGTGCAATTGTACTTATATAAGGTACCTAAATTAGCAAATTCATAGGGAAAGATAGTAAAATAGAGGTTATCAAAAACTATGGGGGGAGAAAAAAAGGGAACTTATTGTTTAATGCGTGCAGAGTTTTTGTTGGGGATAATGAAGAGTTCTAGGTATAGATTGTAGTAACAATTATACAACATTATAATATACTTAATGCCACTGAGTTGTACACTTATGAATAGTTAAATGATAATATTACATGATATATATTTTACCACAGTAAAAAGAAGCCTGAATTTGAATTCTGGCTCCACCAAAAGTTAAATAAATTTGAACAAATCATTGAATATTTAACACCTCTTACAAAAATATTGAGGTAGTTAAGTTTCCTAAATACCAATTTATTAGTCTATAAAGTGGGTATTTCCCTCAGTGCATAATTATAAGGTTTAAATGAGCTAGTAAAGAACTTCACAGAATATATAGAACAAAGCAAGTCCTTAAGAAAAGTTAGGTATTATTGTAAAGAAATATAACTTATTACTATAAGAAATAATGAACTTATAAGTGTCAGAGAATGAATACCATCTCAGCATGGATCCTGCTATGAAATACTATATAGCAAGGATCAGTAAAGTTTTTTTTTATGAAGAGCTAGATAGGAACTATACATTTTAAGCTTTGCAGGCCATACAGTCTCTGTTGCAACTACTTGACTCTGCTGCTATGGCATGAACTTAGCCATAGAAAATGCATTTACAAATGAGTGTGACTGTGTTCCATAAAACTATTTACAAAAACAGACAGTAGCCGGATTTGGCTCACAAACCATAGTTTGCTGACTTGGTCCTAGACACATTGGCCTGCATAAACTACTAACACATTTAGGTAAATTCAGACATACTTTTGTTTTCTTCTGAATGGATCACTTCAAAGACTACTGAATCTCTAATTCCCTTGAAGCAAACAGTTAACTTTGACTAGCCACACGTATGTATAGGTCCAGTAAAAAGAAAAAGGAGGGGGTGGTGACTAAGTACAGTTTTACTGAAGGATTTCCCTAGGGATTTTCCCTCTAAACCAGGTCTTAAGCATTCTGCTTTATCACCATACTATGCAGGCACTCTGCCTTATACTTTTAAAGATGAAATGCTTTGTGGGTCTGACCTAATTGAATTACAACCAGAACTCCCACAGTACTTCTCTGAAATCCAGCAGACCAAAAGTTACTTCACCTACCATTGCTCACTAAAAAGAAAACAGACAACCTGCACTGTTCACATCGCTGAGGAAAGATAGCCTCTCTAAGAACCTAACTCTTTTTTTCTTCTACATCCCCTTGGTATTTGTGATTATACTTTGGAATAAATTTCAAACCCCATTACAATTAAGGGCTGTCCAGAGTTTGTGTGTGTGTGTGTGTGTGTGTGTGTGTGTGTGTGTGTATTGATCTGATCTACCTTAAGCTGTTCAATAGACAATTCAAACTTATAGAAACAACTCAGTTTGGGGGTGGGTTATAAAACTTTAATAATAGCTTCACAAACAAACACAAGTTAACAATAATTCAACTTTTAAAACTGGTCATCTCTAGTTAGCTCCCCAGGAACAGTTCTATTTTTCAACAAAAATGCATCTGAAATTGAGATACATTATACATTGTACCACAGTAGGGGATTGGCTAGGATTGAGAAGACTCCTGGGTATTCTCATGGTATTTCCTTCAACAGGCCTTGACATCTCAGTAAAATCATTTTAATTTTTGTTTAAAGCATCCCTGAAATGGTATTTAGCTTTAAGTCATTGTGGAATGTTTGAAAAGTAGAACTTATAAGTCAACAGAGAAATACTACTATTCCTGTGTGAGGAGTTGCTCTTGTCTATTGACAGAGCAGGCAATGATTTTTTAAAAATATTAGTGTGTACAGTATGTATGTGTATCCTGTTCCTCCTATTAGACTAAACTGTCCCCATAAATGACAATCCTGATTATGTATCTTTAAGGCAGTGACCACTCTCCATGAATAGACTGTGTTTCATTATGAATGATAATCAAATGGGAAACAGTAATCCCAGTACTTAGATAGTTTCTGACACTAAAATGGAGCCCTAAGATTTGACATGATCCTCATGTGGTAAAGAGGACCAATCAAGAGCAAAAGCTTTTGGTTTCAAGCCACTGTTGTTATATTTCCTTGTTGTATAACCTTGGAAAATGTACTTAAACTCTCTGAATTCCAGATTCCTCACCTGTATAATCAAAATAATATATACCAATTATATTACTGGGCATTTATAAAGGGAAGCACTGATAAATAGTTATTTTTAGTCACTATTTTGGAAATAATTACAATCAAAACATAGAAAGAGAACAGAACTTGCAAATAATCCTGAAAAAGTCCACTAATCAAAACCTTTTGTGCTTTAGTACTTCTCATACTCCAGCATTCAGGTTAATAGAGGTTTCCTTATCACAGGCGTAGGAAAGAGTGAAAGTATTTCAGAAACAGCTGGTTTCTTTCAGCTGACTCATGCAAAAAAAAAAAGGCAAAGGAGGAAAGATGGCTACAGAGTAGAGAGCAGTGCTGATGGTGTTCTCGAGTACCAGAACAGCTAGAGGACAAGATAGGAAGCATGAGACGTCTTCAGGACCCTAAGAATTGGAGCGGTCAGCATCTGGAAACAGGGGAGCATAGCCCAAAGGCAGAGGAGACCAGCAGGAGAGTAGGTGAGGCGGTTCCCGACCAACCGGCCTACGGGCCGAGGTCAGCTCTGGGCATTGGCGGCTCTGCCCAGAGTGGCGCTTTTGACTGAGGCCAGCTCCGGGCTCCCTGGCGACTAGAAGTCTGAGCAGTGAAGTGTGGGCAGCGAGGGCAAACGCCGTAGGGAATGAGGAATTGAACTCCTGCAGGGGAGGGACTGTGTGAGAGACTAGCTCAGGCAACAGGGAGAGGAAACTCCTCACAGGGCTAGAGGCGGAGGAGAGTCCTGCGGGGAGCAGGAGCAGGGGAGTGGGGAAGTGCACCGACCGGGGCGGCAAGAGGGCCTAAAATGGTGCTGCTGGGCCACCAGGGAAACAGCAGCTTGAAGCCCCTGTGAGAGGGGAGGCCCAGCCCTGCGCAACCACACAGGCCCCCAGGCACCGCGGAAACTCCAAACTGCAAGCTGGGAACCAGTAGTGGGGGCAACTGACCCGCCCAATGCCTGAGACAAAGGCCGCACCACCCACTTCTGGGAGAGGAGCATCACAGAGGCCACATAAAGGACTCCTCGGAGAGCTGGTTGGCTTGGAGAATTGGCACTCACCCCGGGGGAGCGGGGCAGTGTTGGCAGATGGGGGCTGCCTCCTCCGGGAACTGCGGGGGTGGGGCCAGCCATCACAGGGACCAGCAAGGTTGCAGGCTGCCCTGCAGGGGTGCCAGGTGCCCATCACAGGCAGGAACCTCCGCCAGGAGTGGGAGGGGACACCCTGCGGGCTCCAGAATACTGGCAGCCCTAAAACCCAGCTAGGCTGTGGAAGGCCCAGCCTACCTGGGGGCTGACACTCAGAATAAGCCCTGACTATGACAATCAGAGGCCCTGTTATGCCAAGACTGGCTGGACTATAGACTGCAAAGACCTGACCAAGAAAAAGAGGCAGCCTCAGGAAATGGATTGCTGCTAATCTCAAGCACCTGAGTTATACCGAGAGGTATATGAACTATTAATCCCCAACATGTCCTTTTCAAAAGTTACTTCTCACATATTCTTAATACCCCCCTACCCCAATCCACCTAAATACCCAAGACCCTCCCCCTACTCTTGAATTAAAGTCTACTCACTCTCTGGCTACAACGCATTCCCAGTCCTCAATCTAAGTATTCCTCCCTTCACCAGCCACCTAAACCCATTCTTTATTCTTTTCTACCTTTCTTTTTCTTTCTTTTCTTTTCTTTTTTTTTTCTTTTCTTCCTGTTAAAGCCCACAGGTTCTTGCTCCACCTGGACCAATCAGAAATCATAAAGGGTAAACAGACACCTAAACCCTTTCTTTATTAATATTGATTTCTCTTTGTCTTGTGACTTTCTCCCTTTTTTTTTTTTTCTTTTTCTTCTTCTTTCTTTTCTTCCTGGTAAAGCCCACTGGACCTGGCTCCAACTGGACCAATCAGGGATTATTAAGAATGAACAGTGATCTAAACCCTTTCTTTAGTAATATTGATTTCTCTTTGCCTTGTGACTTTCTCCCTTTTTTTCTTTCTCTTCTTTCTTTTTTTTTTTTTCCTCTGCTAGAAGCCCTCAGGTCCAGGCTCTATCTGGACCAATCAGGGATTATTAAGAATGAACAGTGATCTAAACCCTTTCTTCTTATTATTATTATCTTTTTTATTTCTTTTTTGTTTTTTTTTTCTTTTTTTGGTTTTGTTTTTCTTGTTTGTTTGTTTGTTTTATGTTTTTTGTTTTTTCTGCTAAAAGCCCACAGGTCCAGAATACAACCAGGCAGCCCAAATAAAGGACACACCAAGAATGACAAGTGGAGAAAATCTGGGAGACTGCAACACTGAACTCTACAAATCTCCTATCACAGAAGGGTGCTCAACTAAGGCAAGGAAGCAAAGCAGGTTAACCCAAGGAAAAAAAAAAAACAAAAATAAAAAATAAAAAGCAAGCAAGAACAGACACCCAAAATGGGGAAAAAAGAATCAGTCCATCACCAAAAGGAAAGGAAGAATCCCCAGAAAGAACACAAAATGAAACAGAGGCACCTGGAATATCAGATAAGGAATTCAAAAGAATGATGATAGAAAAGCTCAGTGAGCTCAGTCACATCAAAGAAAACTATAAACAACTCCAGGAGAACTACAAAGAACTCCAGGGAAGTTACAAAGAATTCTAGGGAACTTACTGAGAACTACAACAGCATGAAAAAGCACATAGAACCTATCAATAAGTGCCAGGAGGAAATGAAGAATACAATTTCTGAATTGAAGAATACAGTAGAAGGAATCAACAGTAGGCTAGAGGAAGCAGAGGACCAGATCAGCGAGTTGGAGGATAATGTAGACAAATATTCCAAGACAGTACAAGAGAATAAAAAAAGGCTGAATAAGACTGAAGAGGGGTTAAGAGAGCTGCAGGAAAACATGAAATGTAACAACATCCGCATCATAGGGATACCAGAAGGAGAAGAGAAACAAGGAATGGAAAACCTGTTCGAAAAAGTCATGATAGAAAATTTCCCTAACATGATGAGTGAAAACATTAATCAAGTTCAGGAAGCACAGAGGGTCCCAATGAGGATCAAACCAAATAGACCAACACCAAGGCACATTATTATTAAAATGGCTAATTTCAAAGACAAAGAGAGAATCCTAACAGCATCAAGAGAGGAAAGACAAATAACATACAAAGGGGCTCAAATAAGGTTATCAAATGATTATTCAACAGAAACAATTCAAGCCAGAAGGGAATGGCAAAAAGTATTTCAAGTCATGGTAAACAAAGGCATGCAACCAAGAATACTCTACCCAGCAAGGCTCTCATTCAAGATAGAAGGAGAAATAAGGAGCTTCCCAGACACAAAAAGACTAAAAGAATACATCTCTACCAAACCAGCATTGCAAGAAATGCTAAAGGGTTTGCTATAAAAATAAGTAAACAAATAAAATGAAGAAACAGAGAAAGCCAAAAAGAAATACAGACACAAAGGGAGAAAATGAATAAGTTTCAATCAATAATAACCTTAAATGTAAATGGATTAAATGCATCAATCAAATGACATAGGGTAGCTGAATGGATAAGACGACATGACCCACATATATGCTGCCTTCAAGAGACCCACCTAGGAACAAAAGATTGAGAGTGAAGGGATGGAAAAATATATATCAAGCAAATGGACACACAAAAAAAGCTGGAGTAGCAATACTGATGTCAGACAAAATAGATTTTACAATGAAGGACAAAAAAAGGGACAAAGATGGACATTTCATAATACTTAAGGGAACAATCCATCAAGAAGAAATAACTCTGATAAACATATACGCACCCAACATAGGAGCTTTGAAATATATAAGGATAATTTTGGAAGACTTTAAGACATAGACAGCAACACAATAATAGTAGGGGATTTTAATACCCCACTAACAACAATGGACAGATCTTCCAAATGAAAAATCCCCAGAGATGTTGTGGCATTGAACAACACTCTAGAGGAAATGGACCTAACTGATGTATACAGAGTCTTTTACCCCAAAGAAGCAAACTACACATTCTTTTCAAAGGCACATGGATCATTATCCAAGATAGACCACATGGTATGTCACAAGACAAGCCTCAACAAATACAGGAAAATTGAAATAATACAAAGTATCTTCTCAGATCACAATGGCTTGAAACTGGAAACCAATCTCAAGGGAAAAACCCAAAAATTCTCCAACTCATGGAGACTGAATAACATGCTTTTAAGCAATGAAGGGGTCAACAATGAGATCAAAGATGAAATCAAAAAGTTCCTGGAAACAAATGACAATGAACACACAACAGCCCAAAACCTATGGGATACAGCAAAGGCAGTTCTCAGGGGGAAATTTATAGCAATACAGGCCTT
>PVIW01014078.1:0-24865 GCA_004026585.1 Noctilio leporinus | reverse complement strand
GCATCTCTCTGATGACTAGCGATGTTGAGCATTCTTTCATATGCCTCTGGGCCCTTTGTATATCTTCCTCAGTGAGTTGTCTGTTCAGGTCCTTTGCCCATTTTTTAATTGGGCTGTCTGTCTCCCTGGTGTTGAGTCGCATTAGTTCTTTATATATTTTGGAGATCAGACCCTTGTCTGAGGTATCATTGGCAATTAAAAATATGGAACGCTTCACGAATTTGCGTGTCATCCTTGCGCAGGGGCCATGCTAATCTTCTCTGTATCGTTCCAATTTTAGTATATGTGCTGCCGAAGCGAGCACTGTTTCTTTCTTAAATGTTTATTAGAATTCATCAGAGAAACCATCTAGACACGATGTTTTTTCTTGTTAGAAAGTTTTTAACTAGGAAATTAATTTCTTTAATTCACAACAAAATATATCAAGTTATTTATTTCTTTATGAATGAACTTTGGTAGTTTGGTCCATTTTATAGATAAGTTGTCAAATTTATAGGCTCAGAGAGTTCATGGTATTCCCTTATCACTTTTATATATGAAGTGTCTATAATGATGTCTTCTATGTATATTCTTAATTAACAGGTTAGAAACTGATTAAGTGTATATTTAAACCTTGGGCCATCTCTTCCCTGAAATGAAGAATCTCATATTCCACGTGGAATTTTTCTAACTAGGAACATATTCTTTTATTGCTGTATTTCTTATTTCCTCTAACTAGGGAGGTGATGCAGCAACTACTCACTTCCAGCTAATTTCATCTTAACATGCAGACTAACCTGTATTCCTGGACTGCATTTTACTTCCTTTATTGCAGGAAACTCCCCATGTATACATGAGTACTCATAACATTTAATTTTACTTTCTGGAGCACCCGGGGACAGGTGTCATACTATAATATGCTGCTGTTGTGATCTGATGGCTCAGTAACACTCAGTCCAGATAAGGAGTTTATGTGGCATAGTTATTTGATGTGTTGCGATCAAACACTGAATTGCTACCAGAAACTACTTTTCAAGTAGAGAGCAATTATGGGAAGTATATAGCATAGCCTCATTCCAACACAGATTTGTACTGAGTTCCCAATTGGGGTTTGCAAGAAGTTTCATGCACTCTTTCAATTTGCTTCAGATACCAACCATATCATTTGATCTGTTGGATTATAAGGCCCAGAAATTAGAGCAGCTTGCCTTCTGTGCTTGAACCTGCTGCAGAGCCTTCTTTTTTGTGATGTTTCTCCTCAAAGCTAGAAGCCTTCTGTTTTACCCAGTGAAAGCATCAGAAAATCTGTGACCATTGTAGTACTCCTAATTTTTTTTTTCAATTTGGCAAACCTCTCTAGTGACTCCCTACTACAGAGAAGACTCTAGGTAATTGTGGAATTTTCTCCGAACTCATGTTTCTGTAATGAACCAGAGCCATGTTCTATGGTATAAAAATAAAGTTATATTTCTGGTAGACTCTCATGACAGGGGTTAGAAGAAGTGATATTGCCTTGATATGTATTATTGAGGGTGTACTTCCATCACTGACCTGAGAAGAAAGATGCTTTTGGTTATCTTTACAAAGTAGGATGGAAAATAAGAAATTTCAATTAATAGTTGCCTATTAGCTACCAAGGCTAAGTTGCTTTGTTCTTTTGTTTTTGTTCAGCAAAATGTGTCCCTTGAATTAGTATCATCACCTGATTAAGATTGTAACAATCCACAGCCATTGCTTATGAACTGAAAACCAATCTCATTTTTCAGTGGTCAAAAGATATGGTAAAAAAGGATATGAGATCCATCACCACCTCTATATCCTATGACTCTTTTGTAATGACACAAATATCTGCAATGTTGTCAGGAATGCAGTGTTGCTTTTAGTCTAATTCTGGCAGTGATATAGGTGAAGGTTAGTTCTGAGGACATCCTCTGTCCGTTCCCGTCAAAAGAGTTATCACTCTATTGATTCAGACACCTAAACAAGCTTCTGCCAGCTACTGATTATTATTTTTACTCTGAATTATGGGTTTGGAGAAATAACAGGAGAGGTTTGTTGTTCCATTGAACCTATAATGAGATGAACTTGAGGCCGAAGCTCTATCTGTCACCTAACTTGTATAAGACCCCATTCTAACCAGTTGTCCATATTGGGTTTTTTATATCTCCAGAGATTTTTCAGGATTATTAGAGCAAGTATCTAATATCTTTTAGAATGTCTGGGTATTTCCTTTCCTTTAATTTAACTTGGCAAATAGCTGAACTTCCTTCTAGAGAGAACTTCTGAAAAGATTCAAAGAATATATATAATAGAAAGCCCTGGCTGGTGTGGCTCAGTGGATTGGCACTGGCCTGAGAACCCAAAGGTCGCTGGTTCAATTCCCAGCCAGGGCACATAACCAGGTTGCAAACCAGGTCTCCAGCCAGGTCCATAGCTGGAGGCAGGTGAAAGGCAACCATACATTGATGTTTCTCTCCCTTTCTTCCTCCCTCCCTGCCCTTCTCTCTGGAAATAATAAATAAAATCTTTTAAAACTTTACCAAAAAAATGAATTGTTACATTAGAGCCCTTCATTAAATATGACTTTCCTTTCATTAGAGGGGCTTCAGGTTTGTGATCTGGGAAGAGTCCATGAGTCCCTGCTATGGTTTCTGAACTTACATTTTTCTCTGCTAAATCTAGACATTTTTATTTATCTTCATCAAGAACATTTTTTTAGGTTTTAGAGTCTGGCTATTTATTTCACTCTTGATCAGATATCCATTGCCCTAGAAGCCTGCTATTCAAACTGTTCTGATCAGATTTTCCCTGTGGTCTTCATCAGCCCTTTTGGCTCTGATGATGATTGCTACCATCTGGCATCTACCACTTTGTGGTACTATTATTTTTGTTTATATCAGGGAAATATTTTTTACTATGCACCCCTCTGCCAATCTCTAGCCTGTAGCATTTTCAACAATGTTGGGAGCTCCTTGATAATACATTTCTTAGCAAGGTAAGTGTCCTTTGCACTCTCCTATAAGATATAGTTAGGAGATGGTTGATTAGGTTGTGCATAATGGATTCATCTCCCTAGAACTTCTGTCTTAGAACTGCAGGGGAGTTTTGGTATCTCAATGGACTGTAGGCACCATTGTATCGAAGTTTCATTTAATCAATACATCTGATTGTTGACAGTCCTCTCAGGCACTTGAACTAACACACGAAATCTTGAATCTCAGGTAAACGCAGTTACTTTAAAAATAAATTCAACCAGTGTATTTTGCCGCCCCCCCCCCCTTTTTTTTTTAACACATTGGGAATATTTTGCTGTACATGTTCTCTGAATTCTTACACTTACAAATTGACAAAATCCTACCTCTTGGGTCTGTAGGTTGTTGGGTCTTCAAAGAACACATCTTGTCTATCTTCTGGGTTCTTCTAGGTTCTAATTCAATTTATGGACTTGCAAACAAGAAGGTGAAAATTCTCCTGAGGAGAATTTATATGATTTCATGAGACAATTTCCCTAAGTATAATCAGTGTATCATTTTCATTCAGATTAAAGTAGGAGGGACTGCTTCCATTAACTAGGATATTTCATTTTTAGCATAAAGGGCATTGAATAATTGATGAAGCAACTCTGTAGCTATTAATTAATATCTGCACTTGATTCTCATTCATAATTGATTTACTGTTATAGGCAATATCATATTTCTTTAAAACCAATGTAATTTTCCTGATTTTCCACTTGTGCCTTTCATTTGAATTCATGGCTTTCAATAAGAACTTTTCTTTGTGTACTTCAGCAAGGGCAATTAGAGCAGCCACCTCACCCTGAAATCCAGTAATCACTATTTTCACCATAGTGGCCATATACCACAGCCTCGTTACTTTCCAGTGTATCGCTTTCTCTTTGCTCTCCCATCCCTATGATTACTTGTAACACATTGAGCAAACACAATGCCAGTGCATGCCATGGATTACCAGTGTCTGACTTTCCCCAGAAAGTGTAACCATCGATGACATTTGCACCCATATCCCAGAATTCCATTACGATTGCTTCCTCAGGAAAATTCTGCTATAAATTATTGTTTTAGTCAGGATCTCATCAAGAAGGAAATGGCACATTTAAAAAAGTAAAACAAAAATTTAAATAGGGACAATTTACAAAGGTGTGGAAAGGTTAGTGAAATAAACAGGGGGACTGCAAAGCAACTAGGATCTAGCAACAAGAGGAAACCCTCAGTTACCCTTACTTTAAAGGTGTAGGGAGGACAAGCTATTGTGAGGACCTAATGCCAGGGAAGATTAGCAGCCATAAAAGAGCTGTAGTCTTAAGTGGAGGAATACAGCTATTGCCATACCAAAACCTTGTCAATAGGGAGCTTAAGGAATACATTACCTCACTTTTTTCCTCTGATCTATTTCTAGAGCATCCCACTCAGGGAATCTACTAGAACTGAGAATATAGGAGAACCCACAGGATACAACACACTCTAGTGAGAACTCAAGCTAAACAGCCAGTAGTTCAATTGGGTAGAGAGTGAATTTTGAGGGCAACCAGGGGATGTGCAGGATGTCATTGGTATTAGACCCATTCTTGTTTCAGAGGCATGAAATGGGAAAAAGTTCTTTAAATGTTGTTTTCAAACTTAGTGAAATATGGTTAATACAGAAATAAGAAAGAATGCAAACACAATTTAGAAGAAAGAAAGATAGAGAACAGGCCCTTGAGGTAGTTGTTTATTTTAATGATACATTAATTTTAATATTAGACTTTCTGACAGTACCTTACAAAAAAACCCATGAGTAATCAGCATTTAATTATTTGATAATGTAACAGTGGAAAATTGTAATCCACTCCACCATTCTTCTGACATTGTTTCTGTCAGTGCTGCCTCTAACATGTGGCTTGTAGAGGAACAGCATGCTTGTATAAGAATCCTTGGAACTAACTTCAAAAGATACAGACCCTGACCTTCAAGCATTTCAGCTCCGAGAGATTTACTGACCTTCACCATGGTGTCAGGATGATGCACACCAGATCATCACTTGCCTTATCAGAATGGACTGTGCTAGTCTGCATGTACAGTGCAGAACTTTGCAACTCCCTTCCTTGATCTCTTTGTTCTGTTCCCCTCTCTTACCTTATAAAAGCTTCTACCTTCACTGAGAGGTGGAGATGGGCTTTGTGACAGGAGTCCCCCATCTTCCAGAAGATGTGCTTTGAGACATGCATCCTCCATCTTCCAGAAGACGGGCTTACAGATATGAGTCCCCCATCTTTTAGATGGCCAGCATCCACAAATTAACCACTTTTCTAGTATAACTAGTATAACCATTAGTTATGCTAGAATTGTTATACAAACATGCTGTTTACCTACATATTAGTCTGAGTCAGCACTGACAGAAACAATGTCAAAAGAATGGTGGGCTGGGTTGCAATTTCCCATTGTTAACGATTTTCCACTGTTATAAATCACCAATGTCAATTTTTCTATCATTTCTCTTGAAGTGAGGTTTTAGCCAAAAAATTTCAGAAACTAGAAAAATTCAGAATCCAGTCTAGCTTATAGGTGGAAAATAAAAACGTAGAGACATTTGATAATTTTTATCAAAGATCAGTTCATTTACTGTATTAAATACAATTGCAATTTAGCCTGATTATTACATGAATACAACAAGAATAATAATTGATCATATTCCTTTCTTAAATTTACTTTGCTGGACCATTATAAGGCACTTTCAGATTGAAGTTACCATCCCAAGGCATGGAAGCCAAGCCATGCAGCTATGATCAGGCTTTGCCTATAATACCTGCAGATTTGAGTAAACTCAAGTTCTTAAGGTCCCCCAAATGGCTTGAGGTTCTTTGCCATCTCCCAGGAGAGCAAACTTTGCTCCTTACCTGGAAAGCTTTCCATGAACCATATGAATAAACAAAATACCAGGCCATTTTTCCAAGTGGGCTTTTATTGGCTCCAAAGTCAACCTTTATTTCTTAAAGCTTTTTTTTGCTGACATTTAGAGTCTAGGCATGTCTCTTTCAGATGTGACATTCTAGTCAAAGTCTTGGTTAATAAATTTACAATTGGAAATGGGAAGAAATCAGATTTCGATTGGATTTATGCAAATAAACATATTGTCATGAAAATAATAATACTTATTAAGAGTTTCCAAACTCTGGAGGGATTAGGTAGGAAGAAAAATAAAAATGCTTCAGAATTGTTACAATTTACCAAATTGCTGTAAGGAAACAAACAAGTTTTTAAAAACTGACAATATTTTGAACAAAGTCATAAGAACAATAATTATTATCAGTTTGTTCAATCCCACAATTAATTCCTGTTTATCCCCATTATCCATTAGTATCTTTATGAATTTAATTATTCTCAAATGCCCCATATGACCCCATCTATTTCAAAGGTATAATCTGAACATTTATTCCAAGAAACTTATAGTTTAGAATAAATCAGAAGATTTAAATTTTTGTAAATGTATCAGAATAAAATAATATTTCTAAATGACAAAAAAATACTTAAAATGACATGGTTATAGACAAAGGGATAGACAATGCAATTGACAAAGGAATTTGCTTCTTTTTTTAACAGCCTTTTAAGATGAGACTCAGATTACAAATTAAAGTACATTAGGCTAAGAAATCAATTAATTTGTCTCCACTGTCCATTGTACCTGGAATTTCTGTTGGGAAATAACAATTGGTTTTGGAAAACCAAAGGGAGCCTTTGGCTTTTTCAATTGTCATTGAAGTTATCATTCTGCTTTACCATCTATGTGTCTTTTTCCTAGTTTTCCCATTTCCTTTCATAACTTAACTACTCAAAAAGTCCTTCCTTCCTATATTGTGTATATCTCTATCCTTTCTCACCTTTTTTAGTTCCTCAGTTCCTTCTTTTTTTGCTCCTTCCCTCTCCACAATCCTCTTTAACTTGCACAGGCCCTCTTTGACTTACACAGACCCGTTGCAGCTTATTCAAACCTTCTGCAATTAATGTAGATATTCTGCAGCTTACACAGGTCCTCTTCAAGTTACACAGAACCTCTGCAACTTTCCTCATCCCTTTTAGTTTGCCCTTTTAACTCATCCAGAAATAACCAACCCACTTTCAACTGTATAATTTACTTTTTATTATCAAAATCATAGATTTTCCCAAGTTAATTAGAATTTTCCATTTTCAGTGACACAGCCTAAATAGTGGAGACAGAAGATTTCTGGTGTATACAAAACAGCAAAGATCAAACCAAGTCCCCAAAAGATAAGAAAGCAAACAAATAGTAACTGTAAGTAAGACAAATGGAGGAGAGCTCTCAGACAGAAACTGACTTGCTCTCACAGAGCAACAGAGAAACAAAACTAACAGTCAATATGATTAAAAGTCAATATGATTCCCATGCAAATTTCTCTGAACAATAATGTTCCAAATAAAAAAAACATAACTATTAAGATTGGAGCCTGGAAGCTCCCCAGGTTGAAACCTGTCTGCTCCCTGAAGAACCATTTTCCTTTGCCAGCAAAGCATTTAAAGGTGGCTGATGCCTTGAAGAGAGAGAGAGAGGGAAGGAGGGAGAGGAGAGAGAGAGAGAGAGAGAGAGAGAGAGAGAGAGAGAGAGAGAGAGAGAGAGAGAGAGAGAGAGAGAGAGAAGGGAGAGAGAAGGGAGAGTTCTTGAGATAAAGAACTGGAAATTTTGCAGTCCCTGCCATGGGGTTAACCTGCCACAAGCAACTTGGACCACCTGCCTAGGCCCTTCTAGCCTTACCATGGACCACATTGTCTCATCTGGGTCACCAAAACTGTAACAGAATGCCAAGTTCAGCTGCCTGCCTTTACGAAAGCCAGTACTCAAGTGGTGAGTGTTGATGCGAAGGAAGGTGGTTTATTTGCACAGTCTGGTCATCTGGAAGATGGGGGACTCATGTCTCAAATCTCATCTCCACCTCTCAGTAGAGGCTAAGGTGTGAGAGGAGAACAGAATAAAGAGATGGTGGGGGGAGGGTTGCAAAATTCTCTGCATGCAGACTAGACTAGCACAGTCCATTCTGATTAAGGTAAGCAATGGTCCATTGTGCATCATTCTGGTTTAGTCATCCTGGCTTCATGTCATCCCAGCTTCACATCATCCTGGCTCCACAGTTGAGGGCAGCAAATCTTCCAGAGATAGAATCCTTGAAGGCTGGGGTCTATATCTTTTGAAGGTAGTTCCTAGGGTCTTTATACAAACATGCTGTCCATCTAACGTACAAACTACATATTAGTAGTCAGCACTGACAAAAACAATGCCCAAAGAACAGTGGGTTACAATTTTCCACTGTTACAATAATATGAAACAAATTCATTTGTATTTTTCCCTTTTAGATCAATTTTATGAAGAATACAAGTTATAAATCTTTGTTTTAATGTATAATGTTTCTAGTATTAATATAAAAGAAATTCTTCAAAACCAGAGTTTGGGAAGGAAAGAATTTTCAGTAGAAAAGGCATGGCTTTAAGCAAAGCCTAGGAGATAACTCTTGAATATGACTTATTTATATTCTTATACATTAGAAAGATTGTTGTTCAGCTTCATTTTTAAGTCTAGCTCAAAGCACAGTTGAGAGCCACTTTTAATTTATCATTTAACCTCAACTTTTCTTAATTTTACCATATTTTCCTCCATATGGCACTTATCCAAAAGTAAAAACTGAAAAACAAAACAAAGCTTATTTTTACACATTTTATAAAATCCTTAAGAAAATTTATAATAAAATTTTCCATTAGTGGGTGTTAAGTAAGTTCCATATATTTATTAAATCCAAATTAGTAAAATGATCATAATTATTTCTATGAAAATTAAAAGTGGGAGAGAAGGCATCTAAATAGAAGCTTGGTGGACTGGAAAATCCATACCTGCTGAGAGACTAGTTAAAGCATTGACTTATAAAATTATAAATTGTAGCCCTGGCTGGTGGATCAGTGGAAAGGCACCAGTCTACAAATCCAAAGGTCACTGGTTTGAGTCCTAGCCAGGGCACATAACCAGGTTGCAAGCCAGGTCTCCAGCCAAGTCCGTAGCTGGAGGCAGGTGAAAGGCAACCACACATTGATGTTTCCCTCTCTGCCTCCCTTCCCCTCCCTCTAAAAGTAATAAATACATATTAAAAAAGAATAATTAAAAATGTAAATTTTAAAAATGTTTTACTTTTCTAGAAAAATTGGTTTTGAATTAAAAAAATTGATTATACTGATGTACATTAAATGCTAATTTACATAAATTGTATACATTATAATTTATGTAAGTAAATAAATTCATTAAAAGTCACTAAAAATAAAACAAAATTCATAAATTGTTAGAAGTAAGAGAAAATATAATTTAGAGATGTGGTACTCCTAGTACACCATCAAATACTGAACAGGAGAGAAAGTTCCCTACTGGGAACAAATTACATTTTCTTTGGGGAGTAACACAAAGGCAGTCCCTCAGGAGGAGTATTAAAATCAAATAATTTCCATGTATAATGCCTTTTATCTAAAGAACTCAGCACATTTTCTCAGTAGTTTTTAGAACATACTTGTAATTTGACTATTGAGTTGCAATTTTTTGTTACAAAGAAATTGAGGCATAGAGATATTAACAAGCAACAACTGCTATTGGGGTGATTTAAACAGGGTGAATTACTAAGAGACATTCTTTCCTTGGTTCCTGAAAAATAAAGAATGCTTCAGAAAAATAGAATCTGCTGTTTCTCGAGTCCCTGGTCATAATGGCAGCTTTAGAAAGTATATTTGTATTCTACAATCTCCTTTCCTCTTATATTCACCATATCTGATTGGATTGCCAATAGGTATATCAACTAGGCATAATTAAACTTTGGTAGCTTGGTCAAATGGAAATGGTCTCTAATACTTTTTGAGGAAATAATTAAGAATAAGCAATTAGAAGTAAAAGCAAGAACTGAAGAAACATGTAGAGTATCTGCAGTACTTTATAGTATTTATAGGAACAATTAAAACAGACTTTAAATATTTAGAAATAAAATACATTTTTCAATTCCTTTTAATATTTTTTTAATTAAACATTACTTAGTACATTAAAACACATATAACAGTAGCAAAGATCTGAGATTTTATCCAATTGCAAGAAAACTAATTAGGCTGACAGTTTCATAGATGCTGGTTGAAGACACAAGACACAAGATTCAGAGACAAAAGATCATTTATTACTCACAGCAAATAATAGTAGCCAGAGTATTAGTATTTTGGTGCCAGCTCCATAAGTCACAATTCTGACAGGATGACAAGAAAGTAGGATGACACTTTATGCAGCAGATTCCATGAAAGTAGAGAAACCTTGAGCTTTGGGAATTTGAATTGCTTATGCATATCCTTTCCTCAGGAGAGAAATATGTCCTTGCTCCAAAGGAGATATTCTATGTATCTTCTAAAGCTATTTTTAATACAGAAGTCCTTAAAAGAGTATAGAACAAAGGCATTTAGTGCCTTTGTTTGCAAAGTTGTATAGAAACATGAGAGACCATGAAGAATTGTTTGATTTATAGACAGTATATAGTAAATATATATTTATATAGATATAAATTATTTTTTATGCACAAGATACAGAAAATAAATAGAACATATAGAAAACTTTTATAATATATAATTATGCATATTACTATTCCCTATTATAAATGTGAGTTATAAGTTTTTACTTAAATCCATTGATTTTATACTTGTAACAATTTCTCTGAAACCATAAACCTTATTTTCTAATATATACATAATTTTTTTTGCCTTTGCCATATATACTTATATATATGAGTATACAATATATAATATATAACTTGATTCATTAAAACAAAGATGTCATCTGAAGTAATAGTCATCTAGTTATACAAAGACTATTAAATTAATGCTTATTCTCCTGAATATTTCCACCAACCACAAACAAAAACAAACAAACAAATCACTAATTAGAGACTTTGCAGTCAAGGATGCTGAGTATATGATGCCTTCTCTGAGAGAGCATTAAGCCTTGATTACTGTCTTTGGTTATATTTTAGAAACCACAATGAATTTGGGCCATTGGGAAGAAAAAGGCAGTGTTAGATGAGCTCTTAGGACTCATGTAATATATAATTACAATGTTATCTTTGCTTAATGGGTATGAAATTTCTATTTTACCAAGCACCCTTTTTGTTAAAATTATTTTATATCATTTGTATTGGCTAGTTTTTTTGTTTTGTTTCTTCACTGCAAAACCTATGAATAGAATAAATAATTTCATGTTCTCAAGCCAGAGCATCATTTTTCAAAAGTGATACACACTGGAATTTACAAATCTAGGCAAGATGTTCCCATTTAGCCATTCAAGGCCCATTATCTTTATGTTAAACAATTTTTCTTGTTTTGGTGGTTTTGAATTAGCAATTATATAACCAAAGAGAATGATTGCTGCTTAATCTTGGGGGCCATCATTATAAAATTAGCAATCTGTCTCACTGCTTTGCAATGAACATTTTCTTTTGTTTCCTGAGGGAGAAAATAAAATCACAAATGTTTCATCCTGTCTTCTATTCATCTAATTATCTATTCATGGTAAGGGATGGCTGATTTGGCATAACTTAACTCAATTTTAACTTGCTGGTAATTAAACATTTAGTCTTGAACAAAGTTTTCATTAGTATGATTTTATTATACCTCACTCATCATAGGCTGCAAATAAACCTTTAGAGGGACTCTGTGAATGTTGCAGAAAAGCAATAATATAAACACCAAATGAATGACTCTTGTTTTATGACTTTTATTTCAACATTATTTTCTAAGGTGTATTGAAGAAATAAGTTTATGTATATTAATTTACAGCAATCTATTTTTAAATTTTATTTTGGTAGTCCAAATAAGATCTTATTCCCTCCTGTGTGATGCAAAATAGAAATATCGGTGTTTTAAAATTAAAATAATTAGGCACATTACAGGTCTAATTCTAAACAACACCATGATGTCTTTTTACAATATTCTTCTACCTAAGATGTCATAATTTAGAAATGAATTTTAGAAATAATTATCCAAAAGCTATTGTAGGATAAATGAGGGTGATATCCTTGGGATGGATGTGAAAATAGGGAAGAATTTACTTTAATAGGGAATTAAATGTCTGCAAATTGCTCCAAAAGAGAATTCCAGTTTTAGAATTTAGGACAGTAACCATTAGTGGAAGGCTTCCTGACTGGTGCACTTCAGATCATGTGTTCACAGCACCATTATGTACTGCTTATTCCTGAGATTGGCCAATCTTGGGAAAACCAAACTTATTTAAATGAATGTCCAGGATTTTCAACAGCTTCTCTTTATCTGTTGTATAAAAGTATCTTTTGTAGACATTAAGTGCTGTTAATAGAGTATTATTCATGTCCCGGGTTATATAATTAACCCATAAAACTTTTTTAAAAAGTGGTCTGCACTCTAGTCTCAATAATCCATCTTTTTTAGAATTATGCAGCATTTAAATATTTCATTTTAGAAGTACTTTATCTTCTTATTTTACCCTATTAAAGCATGGAGGACTCAAGGAAGAAAAATCATAAGCTTCTAGACTGTGAATACAACTCAATAGCACAATGGAAAATTACTATGATTCACTACTATTGGAGTGGAATGTAGAAATATTGCTATAGGCCCATGATAATGGATTAAGAACCTTTTAGAGCCAGGGAGTGGAGTTTGGATTAGGGTAAGGATGAATTATTTCAGTTTAGTGACTGAATTAAGGTTGTGATAGTAAAATATATGGGGAACTATAAAACCAGGGTTCTAACCTATTGTAGTGATATCCCATAAAGCAAAAAGCAGTGAGTACTGGAAAGGAAAGCAAATTTATTTTGTTAGAAAGAGCTGAGGTTCATGTATCAGCATACCACAAACAGATATGTGATTATAAAGAATTCTTTGTCCCTCTTTCAGTAGTTTCTCAGTCCTCATAGTATGTTTACCATGGTATTAATTATTTCAAAATATTCTTACTGAGAGATGGCTGACATTTAATAATAGAAAAATGCTATACTGTATAGTACCTCTTATTTTATATGTGTACTTAGCAAGTGGTACTTAATTTATTCTATCATGTAAGCTCAATTTTATTAAACTTCTTTCTTGTGCTTATGAGTTTCTTTTTTTTAATAAACAAGGTTACCAATAATTTCTATGCCAGTGCCTTGGTGCACTAACTTCTTTGGCTACCACTTCTGAAAAGCATCTTCAAATGCATCTATAAATGTATTGCTGAATCAGGAATAAAAATTAATATAAATTTCCTGAAGTCAAACTATAGGGAAGAGCATAAATCCTGAATGATAAATGAGCAGGTGTCAAGTCCCTAGCTGCTTTAGGAAAATCCACTTATCTATGGCTAGATCCATGACCTTCATTTTGATGGCTGGCTGGTGCTATGGGGTAAAAAGACAAAGTCTATATCCTGTTCCATATCAAAGTCTAAAAGGAGACCCTCCAGATAAGCCAGACCAGGAAAATTGCACCTTCTGTGAAAGAGTGAATAAATCTCTGAAGAGGTTCTGGATATAGAAAATGTGAATCTCGCCCTGGCTGGTAGCACAGTGGATAAGGTGCCGGCCTGCGAACCCAAAGGTCGCAGGTTCGATTCCCTAGCCAGGGCACATAACCAGGTTGCAAACCAGGTCTCCAGTCAGGTCTGTGGCTGGAGGCAGGTGAAACGCAACCATACATTGATGTATCTCTCCCTCTCTGCCTCTCTCCCTTCCCCCTCTTTCTAAAAATAATGAAATAAAATCTTAAAAAAAAGAAAAAGAAAATGTGAATCTCCCTTGAGGTACTCTAAGGAGATTTTCACCTTTGAGAGGATTTCTGATTAAACCTAAGACACATTGACTGCCGGCCAAGATGGAGACATAAGTAAATATGCTGCATCTCTTTCCCCAGCTAAGAAGGAATACAACTATCTCAAAGCCGGAGACAACCAGAAGTTCTAGAAAACTGAGTTTCATGGAAGTTCAACAATTAAAGATACAAAGAAGAAATACACATCAATTAGGAGGGGCAGAACTGGGGTGGAGAGGATGTGGGGTGGTGGTATCAGTGGCAGTGACTGTGGCCAACCTGCAGAAAGCACAGTCACACATTAAAAAAAGTAGGAAGGGACACCTGGGGGTACCTGGGGATTGCTCCTAGCCAGATCAGATCATGCAGCTCATGGTTCCAGGCCCAGGGAAAGTAAAGCCTCATTGAGTCTGATTGTGAAAACCAATGGAGATTCAGATAGACGAAGAAACTGCCAGTCTTTCAGCAGAGCTCATTTGTTTAGAGGGCCCAGTGGTCCTAGAATATCCACAAGCCCACCCACTCTGGGAACCACAACCAGGGCAAAAGCTAAAGGGGTGTTAGTCCCATACAGGAACTTGGAAAAGTGCCTGGAAAAGTGGCAAGTGGTGAGCAAGCAGTATTGTCCCTCTCAGATCCCTCCCCCCAGTGCCACAATATGGTGAAACATGTTACCTGCACTGACAAGTTCCTAAAGCTCTTCCTCTTATAATGTAACAGGTGAGACAACGCTACCTAAGACACAGAGGCAAACACAGGAGGCTGTCAAGTTGAGGATACTGAGAAGTATGGCTCAAAAGAAGGAACAGATCAAGGTTCCAGTGGGAGGACTAAGCAATGAGGAGAGAGCCAACTTAAGAGACAAGGAGATAGCCAAGCTATCAGATGCAGGGTTAAAAAAAAACAAAAACTGGTGATAAAGATGCTCACAGATGGCCCTGGCTGGTAGCACAGTGGCTAAGGTGCCAGCCTGCGAACCCAAAGGTTGCAGGTTCGATTCCCCAGCCAGGGCACATAACCAGGTTGCAAGCCAGGTCTCCAGTCAGGTCTGTGGCTGGAGACAGGTGAAACGCAACCATACATTGATGTCTCTCTCCCTCTCTGCCTCTCTCCCTTCCCCTCTTTCTAAAAATAATGAAATAAAATTTTTTAATAAATTAAAAAAAAAAAGATGCTCACAGACTTGACAGATATGCTTGAATATGGAAAATGCAGAAGAGAAGAAGTGAAGACTATGCTAAATGAAGCAAAGGAAAATCCACACAAAACCAATGATGAAAGGAAGTAAACCAGGGTTCAAAAATCAATGCTTTGGAACGTAAGAAAGAAACAGTCAACCAGTACAGAATGAAGAATGACAATTGAAAAAAATGAGTAAAGAGACTTAGGAACCTCTGGGACAACTTTAAATGTTCCAACATCTGAATCATAGGGGTGCCAGAAGGAGAAGAGGAAAAGCAAGAAATTGAAAACTTGTGTGAGAAAACAATGAAGGAAAACTCCCCTAATTTGATGAAGGAAATAGAGATACAAGTCCAGGAAGCACAGAGAGTTTCAAACAAGCTAGACCCAAAGAAGGGCCACACCAAGACACATCATAATTAAAATGTCAAATGTTAAAGATAAAGAAAGAATCTTAAAACCAGCAAGAGAAAAAGCAGAGAGTTACCTATGAATGGGGCCTACAAGACTATCAGCTGATTTCCCAAAAGAAACTTGCAGAGAAGAAGGGTCTGGCAAGAAATATTCAAAATAATGAAAAGTAAGGACCTACAACCAAGATTACTCTATCCAGCAATGCTATCATTTAGGATGAGAGGGAAGATAAAGTGCTTCTCAGATAAGGTAAAGCTAAATGAGTTCATCATCACTAAGCCATTATTATATGAATGTTAAAAGGAACTTATTTAAGGAAAAGAAGATCAAAACTATGAACATTAAAATGACAATGAACTTGTAACTATAAACAACAGAACCTTAAAAAAACATAATAAAACAAAAACAAACTAAACAAACAACCAGAATAAGAACAGAATCATAGGTATGGGGATCATATGCAGGTGTATAATCTGGGAGGGGGAAAGGAAGAAATAGGGACATGGTGCAGGGATTAAGAAGCATAATTGGTAGGTACAAACTAGACAGGGGAATGTAAGAATAATATCAGAAAGGGTGAAATCAAAGAAATTATATACATACATGACCCATGGACTAAGGAGGCTGGGATTGCTAGAGGGAAGGGGAATACTGGGCCAAGGAGAGCAAAGAGGAAAAAAATAACCTAACACATATTATATTGAAACTGAAAATTATCAAAGAAACCAAAACTTTACAGACATCTAGAGGGAAAAGATAGATTCAATACAAGAAATAACATTTACATCAACAGACTATTGTTTACTCTCAATAATGCCAGCCAGAAGACAGTGGAATAATATTTTCAAAAATGTGATGTGGAAACCTAGAAAAACATAACTAATAATATAAATAAGAAAGAGGGATATAAAAGACATTTACAGGCAAATGCAAATGGACAGAATTTACCACTAAAAACTCCTTAATAAGAACTCCCTTACTAAGAATACTAAAACATTTATTTACTCCAGAAAGTTAGAAAATGGTCTTACAAAGAAAATCTGTGATTGAAGAAGAAAAGGTTAGCAAACAATTTGGTAAAAATAGATAAATTTCAACAAACACTGCAAAACCAAAAACCAATAAAGTATGATTTATGGAGTAAGAAAAAGAGAACTAAAATACTGGAAAACAATAGCCTGTATGTCAATGTTGAGATACTAGAATTAAATTGCATTGCTTGGGAAGATAAAAATTATAACATTAGTCTTTTTAAAGTTAAAAAGCTCTGGCTGGTGGCACAGTGGGAAAGGCACTGGCCTGTGAACCCAACAGTCGCTGGTTTGATTCTCAGCCGGGGCACATAATCAGGTTGCAAGCTAGGTCCATAGCTGGAGGCAGGTGAAAGGCAACCATACATTGATGTCTCTCTCCCTCTCTGCCTCCCTTCCCTCTTTTCTAAAAATAATAAATAAAATCTTAAAAATTATTTAAAACATAGTTAAATAGGCATTTAATGTTTTATAGCAAATATTAAAAATAACTTTCAAATTAGTAGAAAGAAAAAAGAGAATTAAAAATATCTCAACCAAATCAAAAGAATGGAAAAAAAGGGGAAGAAGTTGTGTAACATTGTATCATGATTTGTCATATAGGATGGGCCCTCTCCTTGCTGAGGATGATACACCCTTGATGTCAGGTGTGTCCGTGTAACTAACTTTGACTAATGAATGTCAGTGTAGAAGGTTTATGAGAAGGGTTAAGGTTTGGCCCCTCTCTTTCCTTTGCTGTTAGATGGGCAGAGGCAACTTCCTGAATCCTGGAGGAAAGGGGATGTGGTGGACTTGCAGAAGGGCTGAGAAATAAATCTTTGCTGTGGTGAGCCCCTGTGATGTTTTTTGTTAATTGCTACCAGAAGCATAATCTCCTAATCTTTATGGATATGAGGGAATGATCTACTGTGAAGTTTGGGGCTAATAGTTGTGTGACTTTGGGCAAGTTATTTTATTTTTTTGGGTCTTAAATTTCCTTTTCTGTAAATAAGGTGCAGGTATGATAGGAAAATCTTTAGAGTTGAGGAGAAAAAAAAATCAGAAAATATGATCTCATTTATGTTAATAAAATCTTAAAAATAACTTCCAAATAACACATGCACATATCTGCGCCTATGCAAATGTTTGTAAATACAAAGGAAAATGTCAAGGATACATACCAATTGTTAACTGGTTACTACCAGAAGGGTTAATGGGTGGAGATGAAGATAAGGACTTAATTTTTGTTCAATATATTTATTATTTGAACTTTTTGTAATTGAGTTTTACATGTTAATGTATAGTTTATGTCAAAAAATGGACTAAAATGAGTTTTAGTGAAAATATATAATCCTTGCAAGAGAGAGAGAAAGATTGAAAGAGAGAGAGAGTAAAGATAGGTATTTTTAGGAGTACTTGAAGCAACCAGTAGTTAAACAATTGAAGTTTAGATTTTGGCTTCCAGAGTGGACAAAATGAACTTTAGAAGAAGTACAAAGTCTTTTCCTGTCTATGTATGACACCAATTACATATGCACAAATGCATTTTATATTCCACATATTCGTAAAGGCACATATTCTACATTGGAACTAAGGCTACTACCTACATTATTTCTTTAAATTTTGAGAAAGGAAGCAGAAGTTCTCCAGCATAGAAATGTGAAAGCTCAGGGGTTGTAAACTGAGCGGCTAACTTCTTTAAGAAATATTTTAAAAATAATAATATGTACTCTATTCCACAAAAACTGCATTATAGCCATTATGAAATATTTTGAGCTTGGCAAAAATATGGCAAAGGATCATAAGAGCATGTCGTTTTTTTGCTAAAAATATCACAATTAATTTAGCATACATTTAGTGAGTACCCACTCTATGTCAGGATATTTCTAAGAGTACAGAAATTATTACTATCTGATACTTGCTTCTAAAGAAATTATGGTTTTAAGAAGAAAAGTGTTCACATAATTAATAATTAAACTTGCAATAATTTGGTTTATGCGTCACTTAAAAATTTAGTTGGTTATCAGAATAAAAACAAAAATGTTCATCTAAGAATGAGCTATCACATAATTAAAGTACGATATCTGATTTTCAGTTCCTACCATTGCAAAACTTCTTTCAACAGTATTCTACATGTAGCTGAGATCATCATTATTTCAGAACCAGCTACATGGAATGGAAAGTTTGCTGTAATTTTTTCAAACCTGCTTCTGTGAATGAGTTTATGCACTTTAATCTGAACACAGAAAACAACAAAGGACCAAGCTGAAACAGAGACTGTATCTCTCCTTAATATAACACCTTTTTAGGTATTTTCATGGCCCAAGTAAGTTAAGCGTTTCTCTTAAGTATTGTGTACCTCCAAGGCTAATAAAAAATTAAACCATTATTTTGAGACACTTCACCATTTAAAAAAAGATCTTATTTTTCTAGAAAACAATTTAGGAGAAAGTTATACAGTACTGATCTGCTTACTTCTTAATAAGTCTTTGATTCCCAAAGCTTACTCAGAAGAATTTTTATGAAAGTGATGGGAAAAATGCTTTAGTGAGCTCACATTTTATGTAATATTTATTAATTTTAATTTTTAATTTTTAAATATGTTGATTTGAGAGAGAGAGAAAGGAAAGAGGATCGATTTGTTGTTCTGCTTATTTATGCAATCATTGGTTGTTTCTTGTATGTGTCCTGACAGGAGACAGAGCCTACAACCTTGGCATATCAGGATGATCTAACCAGGTAAGCTACCTGGTCAGGGCAAATGACCTTACATTTTAGATACTCTTCACCCTTTACCTTTTGTTCTTGTTCTTCAATTCTGTTCAGATACAGATTCCTGCCTGGAGGTGCAGCAGCCAGCTTATGAACACGAGATTGAAAGCCTATGCTAAATATGGCAGAACAGAAAGAAGAGTAGACTGAGTCTGAAGACATCATTCAGCTTCCTTGCCCACCTTGGATTTCTAGGAAGCAATTAAAAACAAAGCAAATAAATAATACTCTGAGTATTTGAGCCATTATTTATTATGGGCAGTAGAACACAATTTGTAATGGATATGTTAGCTGTCCAGTCTCTCTGATTATTTATTTATTTTGATTGAACTAGTTTGTTTTCATTGTTCCTTATGAAACATATGATTGCATTTTTAAAGCTTGACCCATTATTTTATCTTGTTGGACCCAAAATCAATAGTGTATAAAATGAATTTTGGGGGGAGGGAATGGTTGGTCATTTCTCTGCTCAACATACTTATTAAACATAGTAAGATAAATGGCACCCAAGGTTCTACCTTATAGCTATTGTCTAAGTGTTTATATTTATTTCTTACTTTCTTCCTACTTGTGCAGTAGTCATGCCCAATTAGCCTTCATTAATCATATTCTTTATTTTCCTGCCTGCTGCTTTTCTCATTCATGTTCTTTCTTTGCCTAGAATATCTTCCAATGTTTTCTCTAATTGTTGAAAATTTTTCCCAGTTTATGACCTAACTGAAGTTAATTCATCTCTCAGAAATCTGTTAGTGCTTAGAAGAATCATTCTGAACACAGGAAGTGCCAAGAAAGTGTTAGTTGTTATTATTATCCCTTCCTCTCTTACATTATGTGATAGCCTAGGGGGGAAAGTTACTACTACTGAAAAGCTTTTAATGTTAGAATTTTCTCATGTCAACCCTTGATAAGCCCATTGCTTTTTGCCATTGTGCCATGACAAACCTCTTTAAGGTTAGACTTGAACTTCATTGTAGGTGTTCAATTAATTAATTGTACTCTACTTAGTTTGACTTGAATTGGATGCCATAAATACTATCAGTTCTTATTTTAGACGGAGTTATAAACCAAATCCATGATGTGGGAATTACAAGCAGGTAGTACATGCAGAGATGGGTCTTTTCTACTCCTCATACAATTATATGTAAACATCCACATTTAGTTTAATTTAGGCTATCTCTAAGATTAATTTGTCTGAGATTCTTTCTATCCCCTCTTTACTTACTTTTAAAATTTAATGCAGTGAATTGAATAGGACCATAGCTATTTAAGAATTGAATCAACAATTAATAATTTTCTAAACCAGAAAGCACCAGGCCCAAATGAGTTCACTGGAGAATCCTACCAAATATATCAGAAAGAAATTATACCAATTCTCTATAATCTCTTTTAGGAAATAGAAACAGAGACAGTACTTTCTAATTCATTCTATGAGGCCAGCATTACCAAAACCAGACAAAGACATTACAAGAAAATGATAGACCAGTATCAATAGAAATAGGAAAAGCATTGAACAAAACCCAAGTGCACTGGTAATAAAAAGTTCAATACACAAGAAAGATGGGGGAACTTTCTCAATATGATCACGTATATCTAATTAAAAATAAAACTATGGTTAGCATCATACTTAATGGTGACAGTCTGAATCTTTCTCACTAACAAGGCAAGGATGTCTTCCCTTGCCCTGTTTTTCAACATTGTGCTGGCAGTCCTAGTCAATGCAACAAAGCATGAAAGGAAATTAAAGGTACACATATTGGAATAGAACAAATGTTTCTGTTTTTGTTCACAGATGATATAATCATTTATGTAGAAAATCTGAAAGAATTGACCAAAAAATCCTGGAACTTACTAATGTGATTATGGTAGGATTGCAGCAAACAGGGATAATATACTAAAGTATGTCACTTTTCTATATATCAGTAATCAAAAAGTGGAATTTAGCCCTGGCTGGTGGCACAGTGTATAACGTGCCAGTCTGTGAACTCAAAGGTCACTGGTTCAATTCCCAGCCAGGGCACATAACCAGGTTGCAAGCAAGGTCTCCAGCCAGGTATGTAGCTAGAGGCAGGTGAAAGGCAACCATACCTTGATGTTTCTCTCTTTCTGCCTCTCTCTCTTCTCCTCTCTCTAAAAAATAATAAATAAAATCTTAATAAAAAGTGGAATTTAAAATAAAAATAATGCCATTTGTATTAGCAGCCCCCAAAATGAAATACTTAGGTATAATTTAAAGACCAAACAGATATAAGATCTATATAAGGAAAACTACAAAACTCTGATGAAAGATATCAAAGAAGACCTAAAGATATTTCATATTTATGAATAGGATGATTCAACATTATCAAGTTTTCAGTTCTTCCTGAATTGATCTACAGATTCAATGCAATCCCTATCAAAATTCCAGCAAGTTATTTTATGGATATTGACAAACTGATTCTAATATTTATATGGAGAACCAAAGAACCAAGAATAGGCACTACAATATTGAAGAAGAATAAAGTTAGAATACTAACATTACCTATGTTATTATTGAAATAATAGGCAAATAGATTAATGGAATGGAAGAAAGAAACCAGAAATAGACCTACATAATGCAAAAACAATACAAGGAAGCATAGAAAATCTTTTCAGCTAATGGTGCTTGGTTATGCAAAAAAATGAATCTAGGCATAGATTTTACACTTTACAAAAATAACTTAAATGCATCACAGATATAAATGTAGGATGCAAATGTATAAAACCCTTAGCAAATAACATGAGAAAACCTTGATGGCCTTGGGTATGGTGATAATATTTTGCTACAATATCAAAAGAATTATGCATAAAAGAGCTAATTGTTAAGTTGGGCCTCATTCAAATTTTAAAAAATTCTTAGCAAAGGACTCTTTCAAGAGAATGAAAAGATAAGCTACATATTGGGAGAATTTATTTATAAAAACACATTTGACCAAAGTATACAAAGAACTTTTAAAACTCAATGATAAGAAAACAATTTGATTACAAAATGGAAAAATACCTTAAAATTTGTTCACAAAAGGAGATATACAGATGGCAAATAAGCACATGAAGGGATGCTCTGCATCATGCATCATCTGGAAAATGCAAATTAAAACAATGAAATACCACTACATATTAACTAGAATTGCCAACATCCAGAACCCTGACAATACCAAATGCTGCCAAATTGTGGAGCAAAATATATTTTCATTGCTGATGGGAATACAAAATGATATAACCACTTTGGAAGACAATTTGACAGTTACTTCCTTACAAAACAAAACATACTCTTACCATACTATCTAGCAACTGTGCCCTTTGTGCTCACACGAAAACCTGCACCTAGGTGTTTATAGAAGCTTTATTTATAATTGTTAAAACTTGGAAGCAACCAAGATGTTCTTCCAGATGTGAATGGATGAACTATAGTACATCCAGACAACGGAATATTATTTAGGACTAAAATGAAGTGAGTTTTCAAGCCATGAAAGACACGGAGGAAACTTAAATGCAAAGTACTGAGCAAAAGAAGCCAATCTGAAAAGGCTATATACTTATGATGATTCCAACTCTATGCCGTTCTAGAAAAGTTCAAACTATGAAGACAGAAGATCATTGGTTGCCTGGGGTTGAGGGGAAGGGAAGAATGAGTAGGTGGAGCACAGAGGGTTTTTAGAGCAAAATGATAGGCTAAGGATGAATGCATATCATTACATTTCTCCAAACCCACAGAAGGTACAACATCAAGTGAATGCTAATGTAAAGTATGGACTTAGGATGATAAAGATGTGTCAATATAGATTCATCAATTGCAACAAATATATGATTCTGATGGAGGACATTGATAATGAGGAGGTATACATGAGCCAAGACAGGAAATATATAGTAAATTTCTGTACTTTTCTCTCATTTTTATTGTGAACTTTAAACTGCTCTAAAAAAAAGACTAAAAAAAAAAAAAAAAAAAGATAGTGCAATGAATACGTATTTCTTTTGTTTTTCACTAAGATGTATATGTATTACAAGGTCCCTGAAATAATATATGACAAAATAAGAAATATAATAAAAGTGACAACAACTATGATAAACTCATGGCATTTGAAAACCACTCATAATAAAAAGTTAATGTGTTAACTAATTGAACAATATATGTAGATTAATAACATTGCTATTTTTTGTATTAGTAAGAGGTACTAAATGATCATCAGTAATATAGAGGCTTTGAAAAATGGTGTCTGCTTTTTTTTTTTTTTCCAAAGGTTTTATTTGCTATTTCCAGAGAGAGGAAGGGAGAGAGGCAGAGAGGGAGAGAAACATCAATGTATGTATGGTTGCCTTTCACCTGCTTCCAGCTACAGACCTGGCTGGAGACCTGGCTTGCAACTGGGTTATGTGCCCTGGCTGGGAATTGAACCAGTGATCTTTGGGTTCGCAGGGCGGCACCTTATCCACTGTGCCACCAGCCAGGGCTTGATGTCTGTTTTTCATTCCATTTCCCTTACTATGCCTATTTCCATTTGGTACTTAAATACATGTTTATATAAAGTTATTTTGATACAGAGACATATGATTGCCGGGGAGGGGCTGTAGGAGGAGTTTGCCAAGGCCATGGAAAGCAGTTGAGGATGGGATTGGCTAAGAAGCTGAAGCCTCCAGAGCCAATGGAAATAAAAGGGGGCAGGCTCTTTGGCTAATAAGCTTTTCTGGCTCCTGAGCTGGCTCTCTCTCAGGCTCTGGCTCCGGCTTGGGCTCTGGCTCCCCAACTGGTTGGCTCTCAAGTCCTGCCTCCTCGAGGATGCCGGGATGATGGTACTGCAGCTGCCTGAATTTTCCAACAGATGGTAAGTTGGGAAGGAACTCTGGGCACAGCCTGGGATAGGGCTGGCCTGGCAGAGGGTGGCAGGTTTATTCTTTGGGTGTTCTAGAGGGAGCAGGCTTTGAGGCCAAAGTCTTTCATTCTTCTGAAACTTTTTAGCTTTTGTTTATCATGTTGTTTTAGCCTGTAAATGAACCCTATAGAGATAAGTAATTAAAACCAATATGAGGAAAGAGAGGAGAACCCAGGTGTTAGTTTAGCATTGGATTGATAGGCTTAAGTGATTAAAGCTGTGACGTGGTAGGCTAAAGTGGCTGCTTTTGAATCAAGACTCCTTTCTTTTATCACCAGACCTTTGCCTCTGAATTTTTTTTTTTTTAGAAGTGTTAAATATTCTTTATTTGATATTATACACAAACCACACTAAAATGCCTTTCAGTAAGTAAAATACAATAGTTTTGATACAGAACATTTTAACTAAATTGGAATAGTTTAGAACCAAAAAGATAAAATGGACAATGCCAGCCCTTGCCTCTTAACAGGCTGATGAACACAATTTGGAACAGAAGCCGAGTCTTGCTTTTCTAACGAATGGTGAAGGGATTTCTCCAGTATTTAAACACGTTAACATACTAGTTATATAAATCTAAATATAAAACCAATCTCTTACAAGTTTTGGGATGGCATTTGCCATCCCTGTGAAAAGTTGAACATTACAAACCAAGTCCAATCATATTTTTAGAAGGGGAAAATAGTGAATAGCAGTTGCTGAACCAAAATTACCACCCCAGTTCAAAATGCTGATTGTATTCATTTAACCATTAAGTCAATATTATTTAAATCAGAACTGCCCAAAAGAAATGTTC
>PVIW01014077.1:0-24868 GCA_004026585.1 Noctilio leporinus | reverse complement strand
AGCTGCTCCCCTTCTTTGCCTCTGCCTCCCCCCTCCCCCCAACCCCTTTCCCCCTGACCACTGCAGGCCTATTCCTTGTATTCATACACTTGGTTCTGTTTTGCTTGTTGTTAGTTTTGCTCATTATTGTCCCGTAATGGGTGAGATCATATGATACCTGTCCTTCATTGACTGGCTTATTTCACTAAGCATAATACTCCCCAGTTCCATCCATGTTGTTGCAAAGGGTACAAGTTCCTTCTTTCTTTCTGCCATATAGAATTCCGTTGTGTAAATGTACCAAAGTTTTTTGATCCAATCATCCACCGATGGGCACTTAGGCTGTTTCCAGCTTGGTGCCTCTTTTTAAAAATCTTTGATTTTTGACTTGTTTGACATGGTTGTATCTCTGGTATAAGATAATAGTTAACAATTATGTAGTTCAAGATGAAATTGTACATGAATCCATTCACATATATTAGGATTGATGATATAATTGGACTTGTTATCTTCACTTTTGTGTTTTATTTATTGTGCTTATAATCAAAAACCTTCTTCAATTTGGGATCCCTAGAACCAACCAAACAGCCTGGCTCAAAACAGTAGGTGTTCAACAAATGCTCATTGGAAAAAAAAAAAAAAAAAAAAAAAAAACTTCCTTGATCCTCTTCTGATCTGATGTGAGAAGCAACTGTTGGCAAAATATCTCAGTTGTAGTGGGGTTGTATCTAAAGTTCCAACGTTTGGTAAATGAAGTTTTGAGAAGGATTTTGTTGTATTTTTTTTAGTCTAAAGGACTTTCCCTATTCAAGTAGATTTAACAAATGAAAGTTTGAGTTGTCTACATGTGACAGTGGAGGCAAAGGCTAAGGAAGTCCCTGGTGTCATCTGCACCAGCCACACTCCTGCTGGTACAAATGAAGGACATTCCCCAGCAAAGCTGGATCTCTGTTATAGTTGTGGATTTGGGTTTCAGATTTCTTTATGTTTCTAGCTTCATCTATTAGAGAGCTGGATAATTGGTTTATTTTTTTTAATGATATTATGGCAACATTAGCTTTATTGCAAAAGAACCAGAAGAACCATTATGCTGAATACAGACAAACATGTTTAATTAGGGATATATAAAAATGAAGTCAGGATGGCTTACAACCCATTAGACATCAATTTCTTGCTTAATTCACAAAGAAATTGAAAAAAAATAAAAGCATATGTTCTGTCCCAGTGAAAAGAATATTAGACAAGGGCCTCTTGGCTTGGCTGAACCAGCTGGGCTCTTCCAAATATTCCTGGAAATCTCTTTCAGTACAAAGGAGCTGAATTAGTTGATATCTCATGTTTCTTCCACCCTAAAATGCTTCTAGTCTGTGTCTGGAAAACCCTATGTGAAGCTCCAGTAACAGTTAATCTAACCAGCATCTTGAAAATGCAGCCATGAGCTACTACTTGTAACTCAAACCAGGTTTATTATACTCAGTTATGATTATAAACCATCCATATCACATAGTTTTAAATGCTGTATGCTGGCATTCTAAGCCATTACACATTAGCCAGTTACTGAGTGGAGAGGATAAGGCCCTATGGTTCCTCCAGTTGCTTTTCCTTGTCTAGAGCAGTGCCCACCCCAGCGCTTCCTTGGCATTTGAAGAAAGGCCACCAGCAGCTCTCCTAAGCAGACACTGTAGGTCTCTCTATAGTGCTGAACCCAGGCTATGCCCTCTTCTCCCTCCTTGCAGAAATGACATAGTTTTGCAGTAGATGGTGAAGGACAGAATTCTCCTTGCCTGAATTTCAGAGGGAGGCCTGGAGATTTGATCTAAGGCTGGGAGCTTTAATCAAAAAGCAGAAGTATAACTTGTGGTCACTGGGCACATGATTTGCCTTAGCACAAACAACTCTGTGTTGAGTTTAATGATGAAGATCAAGATTGACCAATAAAAGATACAGCTTGGCTGAGCAAATAGATTTTCATAGCTCCTCTCTGTCAGCATTTTCTTCCAATTTACTACCATTTTCTTTCTTTTTTTTTTTTTTTTTAATGCTTTGAAGTAATTTATTGATTACACTTTTTGTATATTTTAATGATTACTACAGATATCCTAACTTTCCCTTTGCTCCCCTTTGCCCAGTACCTCCTCCTTCCATCAATTCCACAACAATAAAATTAAAAGAAAAAAAAAAAGAAGCATAATTGCTAGGTACAAAATAGACAGGGATGTTAAAAATAGTACAGGAGAGGGTAAAGCCAAAGAACTTACATGCAACGACCAATAGATATGAACTAAGGGGGATGGAATTGATGGAAGGAGGAGGTACTACCATTTTCTTATTCTCATCCATTCCCAGGGTATCTATATCTCTTTGCGGGATGCTGATATTTTGAACAGTGGTCTTAAACTATTCTCCTCATAAATGGGTTCCAATAAGCCCTTCCAAAATCTCTGAGGGCAAGAAGATAGAAGGCAGTGGGTGTGTTCAGACCCACTTTAATAGATACATGTACATGTAAGTAATGCATCTGGCAAAAGACTGGAGGGCAATTCATTATATTGCTAGTGATATTACCGTAGGTATTTTCTTACAGCCCTTTTTTAAAATGTCCACAGTTGACTTTTAGGAGTACAAAAGTGAATTGTCTGATTTCGCTCATTAAAGAGAGCTTGTGCTGCCTAGCAGGACTATGGCTCTCCAGGGTTATGGTGCATCAGGCCTGGCTGTGGCTGGCTTGTCCTAACCTAATGTCTCTTCCCTTTAGAATGGCTGCAGTCTGTCCAGGCCACCATGATCCTGTCCGTCATCTTCAGTGTCCTGTCCCTGTTCCTGTTCTTCTGCCAGCTCTTCACCCTCACCAAGGGGGGCCGCTTTTACCTCACTGGAATCTTCCAAATCCTTGCTGGTAAGTGGAGACAATAAAGTCCTTGTGGAAGCTGGGCTTGTTGAGACTGTGGAACGATCAGTTAGTAGAAGGATGTGGCCCCAGAATGATTTATTTTCCTGAGCCCATTGGATGGTTTTCATAAAGGATAGGTGTGCATGTGTGCACGTGCATGTGCATGTATGCATATTTGAGAACAGGCCACTTCTTCATAGAATGATTACACAGGAAATAGGATTAGGGGCTCAGGAAGAAAGGTCTCTAACTAAGCCAGGCCTACCACTAGGAAGGCCTACCACTGGACACATTACCTGGGATAAATGCTGAGGATATCATTCTTGAGGATAGATTCTTATACGCTACATTGCTGGCCTCAGCATAGAAAATGGCCTGGTGTGCCGCTGAGAGCTGCCATGGTTGTTCGCAGCATGTGTCTCTCACTCTTGGCAGTGCTGAAGCCACACTGACAAGTTCTTTGTCTCCTTTCCTCCAGCTCCTTCATTCCGCTGGACTTTGATATACTGTTATCATTGGCAGGTGTCTTCATTTTGGCACCATTGTGTAACTTGGGACCCTGATAATGCACAAGAGACCTTTATCTCCTCCCTGAACTGCTTTCAGGTTCCCCATTGGGCATGTTGTCCATATGTCTTCCAACTTTGTCTCTAGATTCTGGTCAATGTCTTATTCCATTGACTCATCCTTTTGTCCACTGACTGCCCATTGATTGGGTCAGCAGGGCACTGGAGAAAAGTAAGTGGAAAATATGGTGGTGGATTCTATAGTGCAAGTTAATAAATCATGACTCCATGTGGACTAGAGGACATCTGGGTATCACAAGATGTTCTAGATTTTGGCTGTCTGAGTTGGCAAATGTCATAGCATCTCTTGTTTTAGTTGGTTGTCAGAACATTCATGGTGCTGAGTCACCACCTTGTGCTTAGGAACAGTCATATGGAGGGTTGTAAACAGCATATGCGTCCTGGATGGATGGATAGATGGATGGATGGATGGATGGATGGATGGATGATATAACAGTTTACATGGGGCTGTATGAGAAGACACAGCCTAAGGCTGGATGTTGATGACCTTCTCTAGAAGCCAGAAAGTTACCTTTACTGGAAAAGAAAGTAACCTGGAGACCCATTTCACATGAAATTTTTAAATACAACATTTCAGTATGCACAGTTTTAGGGTTTCAAATCAAATAGTGCTTTGCTCCTTGTGCAGTTTTATTATACTAAACCAAGCTCCTGGATTGTCACCAGCTTTGTTAAATTACTAATTACCCAGTAAGAGATCATTTATAGATATATTTGAAGCAGAGTTATCATTATTCACTCCATTCCCAGCCATAGTAATATACAAAACTAAAATGTATTCTGAGGGTTTTTTTTTGGATCACCATGTAAGTTTAATGATGATTATATCTATTGTATTAATGCATGCATCCTCAAATAAAGTAATATAGACTTAGGACGCAGAAGTTTCATAAAAATATTTGTATTTTATCTATAAAAGCTTGCTAATTTACTGATAAATAAACTGGCTTTAGGAGAGAATAAACTGAATGTGTAAGACCACTCAGTGAGGAAATTGAATGCTTACTAGCTCTCCCATACCACAGGGACTAAGTATAGCTAGATATGTCTTTATATTTAAGAGACAAAATACACCAAAATTTTTAAGGAGCAGAAAATCCAAGGTGGAAACTCTGATTTTTGTATTATTTTTCATTGACTCTGACATGCAGTAGAAGATCAATGCAACTCTGCCTCATTTTATCATCCCTAAGTTCCCACACATTGGGGATGAATGAAAGCATGCACCTTTAGAACTAACTTAGCTGAAAGTAGTGGACTGAGCAAAACTAAGTGACTATTGAAAAGGCTTCTCAGAGCAAACAGCACTTTCCTCCTCATTTACCACACTGAGATATTTCAGCTTTAAATTTTGTAATAGTGCTTCTCTAATAACATCATTTTAAGTCAAAACCCAAAGGCCAGGAATAAGAATCACTGAGTCACAAATGCTATCACCACACCATGTGTTAAAGTATTTTGTTCAGCAGAAAACTCTTTGATGTTGAAATTTTCTATCCATATTCACTTCACTGTTTTGGTTCCCCTCTGAACTCACTACCAGCCTTTTAGAACTCTGCTATAAAAACCTCTGAATTTAAAAGCACTTAAGTTGTTCTTCCTTTATGCCCTTCAAATCTAGCTTCTTATCTCTCACAAGACCTACTTTTCAGTTATCAGTGTACCAGTTTAACTGTCCCTATTTGAACAGGACTTTATCGTGAGTTAGACATGTTGAGCCAAAGTAGTAGTTGTGATTTGTAAGTCCTCATAATGTTCTGTTCTGAATTGTTAACTCCGGTCATGGTGGTTCAAAGTTTGTCTTCTAGGAACCTCAGGTCTCTGGAATGTTGCACTTGAACTTGCTGTAATGGCTTTTCCACCAAAATTGAGAACAAAAAGACGTAGGGATTTGACGTAGAGATTTCCTGACTCTTCATGTCTGAAGATTCTAAATCAACTTTGTTTTGTGAGTTTCCCAATGCACAAATGCATTAAGAAGCCAGTAACTAGAGAGGAACTTAAGGAAGGGTGGTTGGAACTGAAAACTGGTGGCAGACTGAGAAATTTCAACTTAATATTGAGAAACAAATCAGAAAAGCAACAAACAAACAAAAACAAAGAGGAAAGGAACTGAGCGAGGGAAGGAAGAAGAAAGTAATAATCAAGGGATACAAAAGCCAAGTATTCCGGCACAATAGATCAAGTCCATGCAGGACAGAAGCATCATCAAAGCCTAAATAAAGCATTTGAAGTGGAAGCCACCAGAATCTTCACTGAGTCTGCCCAACGACAGTTGCAAGTGTAGTTTCTTGCACTTGCAGGAGGGCCTAGCTGTGATCTTTACAGATTTTACACCTAAGGGTGCAGGGAAGTCAGGTGAAAGGTGTTGGGGGGTGAGGCTCTTGGGGCTAACTGGAGATTCAGGAGCTGTCTCTGCCTTGCTCTAAATTACAGTTCTGCATGTGGTTATAGGTCCACCTGCTTTGCTGTATCATCCTTTCTCCATTTCATAATAAGCCACAAGTCTCACATTTAAAAACTATCTTTTCTTAATTACATACTCTGTAGGGTTGGCTGCTACCTAAAGACCAATTAAGAGGGGCCCTTCATGTAGTCAAGTGCTTTTCAATCTTAGCTGCACATGAGAGTTACCTTTTCAAAGGGGGGGATGCTTTTTCAAAAAAGCAATGCTCAGCCTTCATCCCTGGAGAGTCCTACTTCAGAGCTCTTAGGTGGGGTTGCTCCCTGGGTGGCTCCGAGGTTCATTCAGGGTTGAAAACCACTGGGATGGCTGTTAAACAGGCCTCAATCCCACAATAAGTTCTTCTAGTACATTTCTTACCTGATTCATGAGCCATTGAATCTCCTAAACCCCCTTCTTGGGGAAGAGCCACCCTGATCCTGTATGATTCTTATAGTCAGAGCCTGTAGCCTCCTGTTCCCAGACAGCAGTTACCCTTGCCCTTGCTATGGTGGGAAAACATCACTGGATGAGAAGACATCAAGAAGTTCAGATAGATACAGATATTAAAGAAAGATATGCATGTTTCATTCATTTTTCTACTTGCACCTGCAGTGAGCTCTGTGCACATCATCTAAGAGAAGGCCCCAAGCCATCTTACTCATTGGATGACTGCAGAATCATGTTCCATCAGCAGCATCAAACTCAGGGTACATGTGTAGGTACTGCTCCTTGGAATTAAGAGGAACACAAAACATGGGAGGAGGCTCCTGAGTGCCTTTTACTATTTCTGTTTGCTTTGTTTCTTTTGTCAGACAGACTGAAATAGATACACTAATAGGGCTTTAGGATAAAGTAACTTGGGGGAAGAATAAAGGCACAGTGCCTTCCCTGTTCAGAGCACTTCAAGGCCAGCTTCAGCTGGATGCCACATTTGGGAACCCTTTCAATGATGGTCATTCCAGATATTGCCTTGGCCATGCCCAGGTCAGAATCACAAAGGCCATGGATGACTTTCCAGGCTGCAGGGCCCCTTGGATGCTGAAAATTGAAACTGGCTAGTAGTACAGGGAAGACTGCGTCACTCAGATGTAGAGCCCAACGCTTTCAGGATAACAACCTTCTAGTCTCTTCCTTTCCCCTATCACCCTAAGGATGAGGTGGGGGAGACAAAGGCACCTTGTACTGGTTGACCCAACAGTCTCACCTGACAGACACTTTCCTGCCAGCATCACTCTGACTTCTGCCCCAGACTCTCAAAGGCACTGTTTGGCAAAGGTTACCACGGTCCACTTTTAAGTCATTTGCTGAATTCCTCCGTACCTCTCAATACTGTTTACTAGTCACTACTTGAAACTGTTTATTTCCTTGGCTTCCAAGTTTCACCATTTTCTTAGTTACTTAAGTGAACCCACCAATTGTGCCGGAGTATCCCCTACCCCCATATCCAGCCCACCCCCAAGTCCTGCCACTGTGTACCATCCTACAGAGATGTGACATCCATTTCTTTTACTAACAGCCTTGCAGCTCTGCAAAAGCCAGCTCATGCACTTTGCTGTCCTCTGCCTTGTCCCTGCCCCTAAATCTGTTTCCCACACTGCTGTCAGGATGATCTTTCTAAAACACATCTGATCATGCATTCTCCTCTGCTGAAGCTGTACTTCCCCACAACTTCTGCAGCATGCATTAATGCCTGCTCTTTCCTAGTCTGAGTGAGCTCTCAGCTTCACTGTACTGCTCTCCTTGGATCACAGGACACTCCTATCATGACCTGCTGGTGTTTTCCACTAAGCTGTCTGCTTTTCTTGCCTCACTCATGTTCTTCCGTGCACCTGGATTCCCTTCCTGGGAGCCTTTCTTCACCTGGCTATCTCTTATACACCTTTTTGTCCCAGGCCAAGCCAAGTCCCCTGGCCATGCCCCCCCAGGCTCCCAGTTTGGGCTCAGGGCCCTTCCCTGTTCTCAGAGCACCTGGTGTTTTGCTCTCTCCCTCTCCTGAAGTCACATCATATAATATGGGAAGTTTCTACGGACATGTGTGCTTTTGGATGCTGCTCATCCCTTGAAGGTAGGGGCCAGGTCTCATTTATCTGGGTGTTCTCAGCAACTAGAACAGTGCCTGCACACAGTAGGTTCTTGTTACACATTTATTGAACCAAACTTGGTTACTCCCTTCCAAAGCTCTGGGTTCTACATAGTCACCTGCAGTTGCTATCCTTATTAAAAGGGGCTTGAGACCTCCTCTTCAAGAGGGCTTTAGGGAGCATCTTCCAGGAGTTGTTTCAGACCCAGACATCCTGAAACAAGTGGAAACTCTTGGGAACTCTTGAATGCCCAGTACTCTTACACTGCCTGGACAGAGTCCGTGCCCTTCACTTGAAGATGACCTACTCCCCAGCCTCAGGCCCCTCCCAACATCCCTGCCACCGTCAAAGCACAGGCTGCTCATAGGTGGGGAAGGCAGAGCACCTGCCTGTGTGTCAGTAGTGCAACTTACTTTACCATGGGAACTGTCATAAATGCATTTCCGCTTACTGCTTTCTGAGAAAGTGAGTCCCAATCCACTTATGGGGAGTGAAGTTTGACTTTTAGGGCTATGTTATGGCATTAACTGGACTTTAAGGCACATCTATTACTTTACATACAGATTGCCTTATAATAATGCATTTCCTAAAACTTCAGTCTCCAGACAGCAATAATTATAGAATGTGTACCCTCTCTTTAAGTTAGTAAGAATCTTAAGTTTATTGCTCTTTGAAGCAAAACTTAAATTCATTTACTTCTGAGATTCCTCTCAGGTAAATGTCATACAAATCATATAAGGAATCCACCCAGTCAATCATTGCCTCTCTCTATCCCTCTTGGTCATAGATGGAATGTTGCTTTCTGATGCTTTCTTTGCCAATGAAATCTGGGCACAGCTGGCCTTTTGGCTATAATGACATGTTTCATGCCAGGGTTGGTTAGACACACATCCCATTTGGAAGCCCTGCCAACATGAGAACCATTGGTCTGTTTTTTTCTCCTGTGCATACCTTTCTCTCTCCTTTAGCTCAGACATAGCCCAAGAGACTTTAATGTTCTTAAAGATAAAAATGAGCAACTTTGGAGAGGTGAGGCATGCGAGGTAGGGGAGATCATTGTGGGTGGTGGACCACAAGACTAAAGGGATATTGTAGCGGATCAAAACTGTATTTCTCAAACAAAAGTTGGCCAGCTGTGGTTTCCCCTTTGACACAGCTGTCTTTGCTGTCTCCCAGACTTTGTAGGTTGCAGGGTCCTGGATCCAGTCCCACTGTAGTTCTAAGACTATTGTGTGGCTTTCTCAACGGGGGCCAGTTGAGTGGGAGTTTTCTGCTCTGATTTGCAGAAGGACAATCTTATCAGGGTTGCTGAATGTGACATAGTCCTAATTCTGCACTTTATTCAAACAAAGTTGCAGTGTCCTGCCAAATAGCAGCCGAATAGCAATGAGGTTAGCTGTAGGTGGTCCAGATCATCGAGAACGTTGGAACCACAGGAATCCCACATTGCCTACTGGCTTCATAATAGAGTCACTCAGAGCCTTTCAAAGACCCTGCTTTCAGGAGAAAACACAGCAGGCTTTGTGCAACTCCAGGCTGGGTGCCGACAACACTGGACCCCTGCTCCCCACTGCAGGGGATTCTGACCATCACGGTGGGCTTGGACTGTCATGCTTGAATGTGTCTGCTTCATGAGGACCAAACTGGAGGTTCTGTTCTCCTTCCCACACCCAGGGGCTGCCACGGTGGGGAGGAGATGGTAGCCTGTCCTACCTTTGGGCTTCGAATGCAATCTGAGGGCACCAAGAACTGTGTGAGAGGGACCAGATTCGATGAGCTTACCCTGGTGGTCTCCTTCCTCTGAGGCTTTGCATTCTATTCAGATTCTGGCCTTCCTCCTGGCTTCCTGGTCACCTAGTTCATCTCTGTATGTCCTGTCGGCAGTACCTGCTCCATCTCCTATGCAATAATCCCCCAAAGGGGATTGCCCGTGTATGCCTGGAGCCCAGCACTGTGGCCATGACACAACTTTGATAGTGCTAAAGGGTCATTTCACCTTGGCTGGGTCCAGACAAGTACCCCACGCATTTGCACAGTAGCTCACAGGTGTCCAGAAATTCCCACACCCAGTTATCCTTGTAAAGAGATTAGGCAGTTTCCTTTTGCAACCTGAATTCTTGCTGGCCACCTTGTGTCAACTGGGAACTGGTGACAGTTAAAGCAAGAGAGATGGGGCAGAAAAGATGACAGAGATGATGGCCTGGGTCATGCAGGTTGGAAGCAGAGTGTTTCTGTCTCTTCAAGCCTCCTCCTCTCACTTCTGATTTGCAGCAGAGTCCCTGCAGAGATAGCCAGGCTCGGCTGCCACAGTGCAGTCTGCCCTCCCTGCACCCCACAACCCAGGGCGGCCTGAGGAGGGTGTGGGATCAGGAGCAGTGAGTTGTATGAGCAGGCACCCAGGTCTTGTGGAACCTGCACAGAGGGTGGTGGAAAAGGGTCCCCGCTGTGATCTCTGCCTCCCTCAGATTGCCCCTCTCTCTCTGCAGGTCTGTGTGTGATGAGCGCGGCATCCATCTACACCGTGAGGCACTCGGAATGGCATCTCAACTCTGATTACTCCTATGGATTCGCCTACATCCTGGCCTGGGTGGCCTTCCCCCTGGCTCTGCTCAGTGGTGTCATCTATGTGATCTTGCGGAAACGCGAATGAGGGGCCCAGATAGTCCGTCTGAGGCTCTGAGCAGACGCAGGGTAGGGAGGAACAAAACCTGAAAACAGAAGAGAAAAAAACCACAAAAACCAAAAACCAAAAAACAATCTCACAAAAAAAAATCCCTAAAAGCTAGCCAAAAAACACCCAAATGCAAACCAAACCAAACCAAACAGAAAGCAGTTGGGGGGGCGGGGTTAGTGTTGATTGAAGATGTATATAATATCTACGGTTTATAAAACCTATTTATAACACTTTTTACATATATGTACATAGTATTGTTTGCTTTATATGTTGACCATCAGCCTTGTGTTGAAACCTTAAAGAAATAGCTAAGGAACTTTACATCCTAACCGTATAATCAAGCTCAGTATTTTTGTTTGTTGGTTTTTCCCAGAAATAAAATAACTCCATCTTGCCCCTTCCCTTTCATTTGAAAGAAAATACCTCCCTCCCACTCCACCTCATTTAGAAAACCAAAGTGTGGGTAGCAACCCCAAATGGCCAAAAGCCCTCTTATTGTGGGTGACCTAGTGTTCTCACATGGATGTGCACTGCTCATAGCCCATGGGAAGCCTTATGTGTGCGTGGGCAAAACCCTTAAACTGGAACCCTTGGCAAAAATCATTGCTTGTGGCTTTGACTACTTGCCCCTAAGGGTGGGTGTCCTGGTCACAGGTCTAGAAGAGAAATCAGTGTCAAAGAAAAAAAACCTGTGAAATGGTGCTATGTATTTACCATTCCTTATTATCACTAATCTTCTAAACTACTCACTGGAAATTCAGTTAACAGTTTTACACCACAAAGTAGAATGGAGACCTGAATAATTCTGTGTAATATAAATGGTTTATAACTGCTTTTGTACCTTGCTAGGCTGCTATTATCCCAATGACAAATATATAATAAACACAGCCTTTAGCACTCCCACATTTTTCTTGTGGTTGGAGCATCTGGACAAATCCCTGGACCCCCTGGGACCACAAGTTCCCAGGGCATTGCTGGGTCTAGGATGTTCTCTGTCTCCAAGGACTGTCTGGCAATGACTTGTATTGGCCACCAACTGTAGATGTATATATGGTGCCCTTCTGATGCTAAGACTCCAGACCTTTTTTTTTCCTTGCTTCACTTTTTCTGATTTTATACCAACCGCGTGGACTAAGATGCATTAAAATAAACATTAGAGTAACTCACTGATCTCTCTTGGGCTTTTGTGGGGACCTGAGTGTGGGTGTGAGGTTTCTGTTGGGGAGTAGAGGGGAGTGCTTCAATGGGAATCGAGAATGAACAAAGTGGGTTATGGCTTGGTATGAAGAGACCACAAGCATAGATTTTGCACAGGCCTTTGAGAAGCCTGTGCAAATGTCTGCTAATCAGAAAGGGCCAAGAACTGCAGCTGAAATGGAAATTATAAATGGACTGGAAGGCACCGCCTCTTGTGTTCTGTTCTCTGCTGACTGTCATAGGGACCACAGAAATATTCATGCAGTCACCTAATACATGGGGAATGTTAGTGTGAGCAGCACAGATCCTAACCTATAGAAGGAACAAAGGTATGATATTGTGGAAAGTCTGCATGATGGTGATTTGAGGTCAGACTTCTAGATAAAACATTGCTTGGCATCAACTGGGTTCCTAATGTGGTCCCAATGGAGGGAATGGGCTTTATGAGGTTGAACATGTACTTAAACTCTAAGACTCAGTTTCCTCATCTGTAAGATGAAGGTGCCAATGCCATGTTTATGATATTGTAGAGGTTAAAAAGAGATGGTAAATGTAAAATGGTTGGGATAGATAGAAAACATTCTATAAAATAGTTTTTCACAAGTGATAGGACAGAGGTATAGTAGAAGGAGATACTGATTACCCTGGGGGGCCCCAGATAGTGTGGCTCAGTGGATTGAGTGCTGGCCTATGAACCAAAAGAATCAGCAGTTCAATTCCCAGTCAGGGCCCATGCCTGGGTTGGGGCAAGGTCCCTAGCTGGGGCCGTGTAAGGGGCAATCACAGATTGATGTTAATGTCCCTCTCTTTCTTCCTCCCGCTCTCTCTCTCTAAAATAAATAAATAAAGTCTTTGATTTTCCTGAGGAATCTCAATGCAGACTCACATTGGAATCTCCCATGCTGGGACCACCCCAACATTCCCATTCTGGCATCTATGGCAGGGCCCACCTGCCTTGATAGGTTGAAAGAACCCTCCTGCTGAGTCCAGCATATAGCCAGAGCTGACAGCCTTGGAACTTTCCACTGATTAGTAGATTTTAATGTATTAATGTATCAGCTGTAAGATACAGACTCTGCTTAGTAGGCCTGGGGTGAAGGTTTAAGCTCTGTATTTCTAGTTGGTGCCTGAATAGCACTGGTGCTGCTGGTCACACCTTGAGTAGCAAGGACCTAGCATGGAATCACTCTTCAGGCTCCTCACACTCTTGTGCTTTTGAACATCCCTGAATGAAGAGTTCCTTTGTTCTGAGATTTTCAAGAGAGACTAGTTTACTGTGTCTCTGACTCTAAGTGGTCAAGGTGGCACAGATGGTCATGAAATGCCCATGAGACACAGGGGACTGAGCAATGTGGGAACTTCACTTCAAGCTTATACAGGCAGACCTCAGGGATGCTACAGGCCAGTTCCAGATCATTGCAATAAATCAAGTCATAACCTTTCTGCTGGCAGAAGCTCTTGCCTTCAATTTGTTAAGACTACACCATCTGTGAAGTGCAATAAAGTGAGGTCTACCTACAGTTGTATATCATAAAATTTCTTTTATAATTTTAAACTATAAATTAAAAATACAGATAATGATAGAGATAAAGAGGGGTGCTTTATAATGAATGATAAAAGAGTCATTATACCAGGAAGGTGTATAACAGTTATAAACATATATGCATCTAAAATTAGAGCACCAAAATACATGAAGCAAAACCTGACAGAAATGAAGTAAAAATAGACAATTAACAATAATAATTGTCCTGGCTGGTGGCACAGTGGATAAGGTGCCGACCTGTGAACCCAAAGGTTGCTGGTTCAATTCCCCAGCCAGGGCACATAACCAGGTTGCAAGCGAGGTCTCCAGCCAGGTCCATAGCTGGAGGCAGGTGAAAGGCAACCATACATTGATGTTTCTCTCCCTCTCTGCCTCTCTCCCTACCCCTCTCTCTAAAAAGAATAAATAAAAATTTTAAAAACCCCAAAAATAATAATTACCCACTTTCAATAATAGATAAAACAACTCAACAGAAAGATCAACAAAGAAATAAAATACTTGAAAATCCTATAAACCAGCTAGACCTAATGGAAATTTATAGAACACTCCACATAACAACAAACTACATATTCTTCTCAAGTGCATACATATGCAGCCCCCAAGATATGTCATATGCAGGATCATAAGATAAATCTCAATAAATTTAAGAGGATAAAAATAACACAAAATATATTCTTTGACCACAATAGAATGAAAATAAGAATCAATGGCAGGGGAGAAAATGAGAAAAAATTATATAGAAATTAAATAACACACCACTAAATAACTAATGAGTCAAAGAAAAATAAAAATAAAAAGAAAATACTTTGAGATGAATGAAAATGACACAACATATCAACACTTAGGTGTTGCAGCTAAAAGCAGTGGTTAATGTGAAATTTCTTTTTAAAGATTTTTATTTATTATTTTTAGAGAGAGGGGAAGGGAGGGAGGCAGAGAGGGAGAAAACATCAATGTATGATTGCCTTTCACCTGCCTTCAGCTATGGACCTGGCTGAACACCTTGCTTGCAACCTGGTTATGTGCCCTGGCTGGGAATTAAACCAGTGATCTTTGGGTTTGCAGGCTGGTGCCTATCCACTGAGCCACCAGCCAGAGACGAATGTGAAATTTATATGTGTAAATGCCTATATTAAGAAAGATCTCACCCTGGCTGGTGGCTCAGTGGACCAGCAGAGTCTAATGTGAAATTTATATCTGTAAATGCCTATATTAAGAAAGATCTCGCTCTGGCTGGTGGCTCAGTGGATTGGCGCTGGCCTCAAACCCAAGGGTCGCTGGTTCAATTCCCAGTCAGGGCACTTAATCAGGCTGCAAGCCAGGTCTCCAGCCAGGTCCATAGCTGGAGGCAGGTGAAAGACAACCAAATATTGATGTCTTTCTCCCTCTCTGCCTCTCTCCCTGCCTTTTTTTCTGAAAATAATAAAATCCTTTTAAGAAAAGAAAGATCTCAAATTAACAGTCTAGCCTTCCACTTTACAACACTGGGAAAAGAAAAGAATATCAAGCCTATTGCATAAAGAAGGAAGAAAACAATAAAGATTAGAGCAGAAATTAAGCCCCATTGATGGCACAGTGGATAAGGCACCGGCCTGTGAACGCAAAGGTCACTGGTTTGATTCCCAGCCAGGGCACATAACCAGGTTGCAAGCCAGGTCTCCAGCCAGGTCCGTAGCTGCAGGCAGGTGAAAGGCAACCATACGTTGATGTCTATCTTCCTCTCTGCCTCTTTCACTTCCCCTCTCTCTAATAATAATAAATAAGATCTTTTAAAAAAGGATTAGAGCAGAAATAAATAAAATAGAAAATAAAGAAAAATACAGAAAATCAATGAAACCAAAATCTGTTTTTTTAATGAAAAATAATGAACAAATCTTTACCTAGATTTATTTTGATTCAATGCATAGAACTCCTAAAACCCTCATAATTTCCTGAGTGAAGAGAGTGAGAGGAAGATATTTTGTTGTTCATAATATGCCCCTTTCAATATGCCCAAGTTCATGCAGATGAGGTGATGTTTGGAGGCCAAAGGAATCAACCATGCAATTAGAGAGTTGGAATTTCAGCCCCACCTCCTGATTTCCAGAGAGGGGAAAAGGGCTGGAGATTTAATCACCTTGGTCAATGACCCATCTATTATGCCTATGTAGTGGAATCTATAAAAACCCCAATAGAGGGGCAGAGAGCTTTCAGGTTGGTGCAGGAAAAGTGGTTCACCTCAAACTCCATGTCATCTGGTCATTCACCTGTATCCTTATCATATGCTTTATAATAAACCAGTAAATGTAAAAATGTGAGGAAAGTGTTTTCCTGAGCTCTGTAAGCCATTAAAGCAAATTAGTGTTGTTTCCCTATAAATTGGTCTTTATTTCAATTAGTGTGTCCTTCATTTCTGACTGGATTTTTTTTTATTCTATTGATGTTCTCACTAAGTTCCTTGAGCATCCTTATAACCAGTGTTTCAAACTCTGTATCTGATAGATTACTTATATCCATTTTGTTTAGTTCCTTTTTTCTGGAGTTGTGTTTCATTCGTTCATTTGGTCCATGTTTCTTTGTTCATTTTGGCAGCTTCGCTGTGTTTGTTTCTATGTATTAGGTAGAGCTATGACTTCCTGTCTTGGTAGTATGGCCCATAGGGAAGCAACAGTAGAGTGGAAAAAGCTGAGAATCAAATCAATGATTTGGCACATAAGAAAAAAAAATCAAAACAAATAGAAAAAAGACTAAAATAAATAAGAGTGTAAGCAACCCCTGGGATGGCTTCAAGCACTCTAATATTCACATCATAGAGGTGTCAGAAGGAGAAGACAAAGAGCAAAAAATTAGAAATCTATTTGAAAAATAATGAAAGAAAACTTCCCTAATTTGGTGAAGAAAATAGACATGCAAGTCCAGGAAGCACAGATAGTCCCATATCAGATGGATGTAAAAAGGCCCTCTCCAAGATACATCATAGTTAAAATGCCAAAGGTTAAAGATAAAGAGGGAACTTTAAATGCAACAAGAGAAAAACAGTTAGTTACCTACAGGGGTGTCCCCATAAGACTGTCATCTGATTTCTCAAAAGAAACTCTGCAGGATAGAAGGGATTGGCAAGGAATATTCAAAGTCATGAAAAGCAAGGACCTACAGCCAAGATTGCACTACTTAGCAAGGCTATTATTTAGAATCAAAAGGCAGGTAAAGTGCTTCCCAGACAGAAAAAACTAAAAAAGTTTATCATCACCAAACTATTGTCATATGAAAAGTTAAAAGGGCTTATTTAAGAAAAAGAAGATCAAAATTATGAATAATAAAATGGAATAAATACATATCTATCAGCAATGCATCTAAAAACAAACTAAGCAAACAAGAGAGACAGAATCATGGATACAGAGCATTTTGATGGTTGCCAGATTGAGGGGGTTATAGGGAATGGATGAAGAGATGAGGGGGTTAAGAAGTACAAATAGGTAGTTACAGAATAGCCATAGGGAAGCAAAGTACAGTACAGGAAATGGAGAAGCCAAAGAACTTATACACATTACTCATGGACATGAACAATGAATGGTGTGGGGTTGCCCAAGGGAGTGAGGGGTGCTTGATGGAGGGGAACAAAGGGAAAAACTTGGGACAACTGTAATAGCATAATCAACACAAAATAATTTTAAAAAATAAAGCAAATTAGTGAATCTGAGGAGAATGTTGTGGGAACTGGCTTGGATGCAAGTTGGACAGAAGTGTAGGTAACCTGGGGACCCCCTAACTTGCAACCATCATCTGAAGAGGTGGAATCTTGTGGGACAGAGCCCTTAACCTGTGGGGGTTGCACTAACTCTGGGTAGTTAGTGTCAGAATTGAGTTAAATTATAGAACACCTGGTTGACTTCTGCCAGAGAACTGGAGAATTTCTGGTTCCCAAAAACTCTATGCATTTAGGCATTTGCTGTCAGAAATGTTGTGGTTATTAAATAGAAAAATGATTTTCCCTTAATAACAAAAAGAGAGAGAAGGTAAGACTCAAATCGCAGAAATGATAGAGAAGACAGTATATGACCCTAAGGAAATTTTAAAAAGAAAAACTATTGTGAAGAAATGCTATGGACAATCGAATGCCAATAATTAGACAACTTAGATGAAATTGCAAATCCCTAAAAAGATACAATGACTGAAACTGACTCAAAAATAAATAGCCTGAATAGATTTCTAACAAGTGTAGATATTCAAGTAGTTATATATATATAACTTGAATATATATGTGTGTGTGTGTGTGTGTGTGTGTATATATATATATATATATATATAAACTACCCACAAAGAAAAGCTCCAACCCAGATACCTTCACCACCAAATTCTACCAAATATTTTAAAAAGTATTAATACTGGGTCTTCACAGACTCAAACAAAAACAAAAACAAAAACAAAAAACAAAAGAATGAAGGAATGCTTCCCAACTCTATCTAAGGCCAATGTTACCCTCATACCAAAACTAAAACATCACAAAAAATGACAACTACACACCAATAAATCTTACAAATATGAACTATTCTCCAAAAATACTGGTAAAGCAATTCTAGTTACATTGAAAAAAAAAAAAGTTGTATATGCCACAGACTAGTGAGATTTATCCTAGAAACACAAGATTGGTTCAATGAAAATCAATTAGTATCATATATCACATTGACTAAGTAGAAAATAAGAATCATACCATGACTGGTGTGGCTCAGTTGGTTGAGTGTTGTTCCACAAAGCGAAAGGGCAGGTCAATTCTTGGTCATAGCACTTGCCTGGGTTGTGGGCATCATCCCCAGTTGGGGCACGTACAAGAAGCAACTGATCAATATGTCTCTCACACATCAATATGTCTCTCCCTCCATTTCTCTCCACCTTCCCCCTCATAAATAAGTAAAATCTTAAAAATAAATAAATAAATAAAAAGCACATGATGTTTCAATAGACTTAAAAAGACATTTGACAAAACTCAACTCTTTCACGGTAAAAACACAAATGAGGAATGAACCTAATAAAATCCCACACTTAACGCCATACTTATTGGTGAAATATTGACAGCTTCCCTTCTAAGATCAAAAGCAAGACAAGAGTGTCAGTTCTCACCACCTCTGTTTCATGTTATATTAAAGGTTCTAGTCAGAGCAATTAGGCCATGAAAAGAGATAGATGAAATTAATATTGAAAAGGAAGACTAAAACTATGTCTAGCCACAGATAATATAACTTTTATATATAGACAATTCTACAGAATCCACTAAAACATATTAGAAATGAATTTAGTGAAGTAGCAGGATACAATATCAACATGCAAAAATAAAGATTGAAAAAACAGAAATAAACCCACATAACAATAGCCAACTGATTTTCAATAAGGGTGCTAAGACCATCTAATGGAGGAATTTCTCTCGTAGATACATACTCACGAGACATACACACATGTATCCACACAGAAACCTATACATGGATTATTTATAGTAGCCAACATGTGCATACAACCTATCAACTGATAAATGGAGAAACAGAATGTAGTCCATCTATATGCTAGAATATTATTTGTCCATCTTATGGATGAGCCTTAAAAATGCTTAAAAATGCTCATTCATGCTATGAATGCTAAATGAATGTCTACATATTATGTGATTCAATTTCTAAGACAGTTCAAAGCAGGGGAATATCTAGGGCAAGGGTGCATAACTCATGTTCACTGGCAACCGTCACATCAGCCTGGCAGTTGCCTTCAAATGGCTGAGTGTAGTTTTAGGACTGTATAAATGTAACTACTCCTTAACAGTTAAGCGAGCTGGGTAGAAACAAGGTGATGGGCCAAAGGTGCTGGGCCAGATAAAACAAGATGGAGGGTTGGATTCGGCCCCTGGGCCTTGTGTTTGCCACCTGTGATCTAGGGACAGAAAGTAGCTTAGTGGCTGTTTGAGGCTAAGGAAGGGCCAAGGGAATAAGGGTTTAGTAGCTAATGGATACAATGTTCCCTAATGAGGTGATGAAAGTGTTCTCAGATCCACTGTGGTCATTGTTGCACATCTTTTCATGTAAATATACTAAAATAACCAATTATATACTTTAAGTGGGTCCATTGGATAGTATGAGAATTATTTCTCAATGAAGCTCTTAAGAAACTGTCTAATCTAGTCTTTTTCCTATTCTCCCACTAAATCTATTATTTCTGTTTGAAAAGTAGTACACCTTTTATTTTTTGGTTTTGGCTATTTTTAAGGGAAAAGGCTTTTATTCCTTCTGATCAATACAAAGCAACACAAGATATTGTAGATAAATGGTTTACATTTTTTTCACTAAGAGACATTCTTGTTTGTTGTCTTTGAGCTCTTCTGAGAAACATTTCAATACCAGGCATTTACAGAAATGGAGGTTTGATTAGAAATCACCCTCTTAGCATTTGCTCTCTGTTCTGTGTCCAGACTCAGGGCATGTGCTGTCTGCATAAGAATGGCAACTGCAGGCAAGAAACAGCAGCTCAATGGGTCAGTCCTGTTTCTTTGTGTTCTTCTTCCTTCCAGATCTCATACTATCCTGTCTTAGTAATTGAACACTTCTGTCTCCCCAGCTCTTCAAGCTGCTCTGCCTTTCTGCGGCTCTCATCTGCTTTCTGGACAGGCTTTCAACCTCTTGGTCTGATGTGTATTAAGTGGCAAATACTTTAAGAGGAACTTTAGGAGTTAGTATCGGCTCATTTCCAAGGGTTTTTTTCTTTCTGATCTGTTGGCTCCCCAAGTCCTGGTAGCCTTGCCATCTCTTGATGCTTTTAAACAACAAAAAAAAATTTTTTTTTGTATTTTATCCAGATATTTTAGCAGTTCTCAGTCAAAAGAACTTGTTTTCTATAAGGTATCTTACAGATAACCCTTACAGAAAACCCTTTTATTTTGAAAACAAAAATTCAATATGGTTGGACCTTGAACAGTGAAAAGGTTAGGGAGCCTACCCCCTCCATCCATCCTCCCAAATCCCTAACACAGTCAGAAATCCTATGTAAATTTTGACTCCCCCAAAACTTAACTATCGTTGTCCCTCAGTATCTGCCCAGAAGGGATTGGTTCATAGACCCTAGGACACCAGATTCCTAGGATGACCAAGCCCTTTATTGATGTAGAACAATGCGCACAGTCAGTCCTCCACTTCCACGAACCCCAATCACAGATGGACAATTCTGTTTTTAGTCCTCAGTTGGTTGAATCTGAGGATGCAAAATCCAGAATACCAACATTCGACTGACTGAACATTTATTTTTAAAAATCCATGTGTAAATGGACTCATGCTGTGCAAATATATATAAAGATTTTATTATTTTTAGAGAGAGGAGAAGGAATAGAGGCAGAGAGGGAGATAGACATCAATGTATGGTTGCCTTTCACCTGCTTCCAGCTATGGATCTGATTGGAGACCTGGCTTGCAAACTGGTTATGTGCCCTGGCTGGGGAATTGAACCAGTGACCTTTGGGTTCCTAGGCTGGCTTCTTATCCACTGTGCCACCAGCCAGGGCTGCATTTATATATTTTGATTTCAGGAAACTTAGTATGTTCCCAAGCAGTCACATTGTACAAATAAATTTTAATTATAGTGTTTTGTTTACACTTCACTAATATATGTATTTTAATGTAGGTCCTATAGTTTTATATTAAGTTCATTTCTAGGCACTTACATACTTTACACATTTTGTGACTTGATTTTATTCTATTATATTTTATTGTTGGTTATTGTGGTCATGTTGAAAACATGATTGATTTTCTAAATCAGTTTTGTGCCTGTTTATCTTACTGAATTGTTATATTATTTTCTTTTTTTAAAAAGATTTTATTTCATTATCTTTAGAAAGAGGGAAAGGGAGAGAGGCAAAGAGGGAGAGAGATATCAGTGTATGGTTGCTTTTCACCTGCCTCCAGCCACAGACCTGACTGGAGACCTGGTTTGCAACCTTGTTATGTGCCCTGGCTGGGGAATCGAACCTGCAACCTTTGGGTTCACAGGCCAGCGCTTTATCCACTGTGCTACCAGCAAGGGCATGTTATATTATTTTCAATATTTCACCAAATGATTATCTTGGCTTTGCACATACATAATGTGCTTTTTCTTTCTCCTCTATATTTATAGTTCTCAATTTTTCATTGCCTTACTGATTATCTAGAACTGCTAAAACATGGCAAATAATAGCTATGACAATAGACATTTTTTTCTGAATATAATAAAATGTTCATGCTTATAATTATTATTTAAAAATAGTTACTTCAATATGTACATATTCCCTGATTCTAAACAAGAATTTTAACCAAGAATTTATATTATGTTATAAATTTCTTTTCAGTCTTTATAAAAAAATACTGTTTATTTTTTTCCACCTTTAACCAATTACCATGGAGAACCTTATTAATAATGTTCTATTTTTTTCCATTTTATTTATTTATTTATTCATTTTTAATTTTATTGTTGTTGTATTACATCCATCCCCTTTTTGCTCCCCTGTCCCCCTCACCAACCACCCATTCCCCCCAAAGTCAATCCCACCTGTTGTCCATGTCCATGTTTCCTTTATACCAGGTTCTTGTCTAAGCTGCTCCCCTTTCTTGCCTCTGCCTCCCCCATCCCCCCAAACACTTTTCCCCCTGACCACTGAAGGCCTATTCATTGTATTCATATATTTGGTTCTATTTTGCTTGTTGTTAGTTTTGTTCATTATTGTCCCGTAATGGGTGAGATCATATGATATTTGTCCTTCACTGACTGGCTTATTTCACTAAGCATAATACTCTCCAGTTCCATTCATGTTGCTGAAAAGGGTACAAGTTCCTTCTTTCTTTCTGCTATATAGAATTCCATTGTGTAAATGTACCAAAGTTTTTTCATCCAATTGTCCACTGATGGGCACTTAGGCTGTTTCCAGCACTTGGCTATTGTAAACAGTGCTGCTATGAACATAGGAGTACATAGGTTCTTCTGAATTGGTGTTTCAGGATTCTTTGGGTATAGTCCAAGTAGTGGAAGTGCTGGATCAAAAGGCAGTTCCATTTTTAGTCTTCTAAGGAAACCCCATACTGTTTTCCATAGTGGCTGCACCAACAGTGTACAAGGGTTCCCTTTGCCCCGCATCCTCCCCAACATTGTTGTTTGTTGATTTGCTGATGATTGCCATTCTGACAGGTGTGAGGTGGTATCTTATTGTGGTTTTAATTTGCATCTCTCTGATGACTAGTGATGTTGAGCATTCTTTCATATGCCTCTGGGCCCTTTGTATATCTTGTTCAGTAAGTTGTCTGTTGAGGTCCTTTGCCCATTTTTTAATGGGGCTGTCTGTCTCCCTGGTGTTGAGTCGCGTTAGTTCTTTATATATTTTGGAGATCAGACCCTTGTCTGAGGTATCATTGGCAATTATGTTTTCCCATACAGTTGGTTCCCTTTGAATTTTGCTGATATTTTCTTGAGCTGAACAGAAACTTTTCAATTTGATATAGTCCCATTTGTTGATTTGTTATTTGATTTCCTTTGCCCTTGGTGAAGTATCAGTAAACATATCTTTGCATAGGATATCCGAAAGTTTACTGCTTATATTTTTGTCCAGCACCTTTATGGTGGCACTGATTATGTTTAAATCCTTTATCCATTTTGAGTTTATTTTGGTGTATGGTATAAGTTAGTCTAGTTTTATCTTTTTGCATGTTGCTGACCAGTTCTCCCAACACCACTTCTAGAAGAGACTGTTTTTAGTCCATTTGATGTTCCTTCCCCCTTTGTCAAATGTTAGTTGACCATAAAGTCCTGGCTTAATTTCTGGGCTCTCTATTCTGTTGCATTGATCTGTATTTCAATTCTTATGCCAGTACCATGCTGTTTTGATGACAGTAGCCTTGTAGTACTGTTTGAAGTCCGGTATTATGATTCCTCCTACTTTGTTCTACTTTCTCAAGATTGTGGTGGCTATTCATGGGTGTTTTTGGCTCCATATAAAAATTTGAAGTATTTTTTCTATTTTTGTGAAATCTGTCATTGGTATTTTAATTGGGATTGCATTGAATCTGTAGATTGCTTTGGGTAGTATGGACATTTTAATGATGTTAATTCTTCCCATCCATGAACATGGTATATGCTTCCATTTATTTGTATCTTCCTTGATTTCTTCATTGTTCTGTAGTTTTCTGAGTACAAGTCTTTGACCTCCATAGTTAAGTTTATTCCTAGGTACTTTATTTTTCTTGTTGCTATGGTAAATGGGATTTGTTTTTTTCCTTCTATTTCTGTTGTTTCATTATTGGTATACAAAAATGCTTTTGATTTATGGATATTGACTTTATACCCAGCTATTTTGCTAAATTTGCTTATTAGGTGGAGTAAGTTTTTGTTGGAGCCCATCGGGTTTTGTAAGTACACTATCATATCATCTGCAAATAATGACAATTTGACTTCCTCCTTTTCGCTTTGGATACCTTTGATTCCTGTTTCTTCTCTGATGGCTATAGCTAGATCTTCCAAGACAATGTTGAATAGAAGTGGAGAAACTGGACAGCCTTGTCTCATTCCTGATCTTAGGGGGAAAGCTTTCAGTTTTTGTCCATTAAGTATGATGTTGGCTTCAAGTTTCTCATAGATAGCTTTTATGATGTTGAGGTATGCTCCCTCTATTCTCATTGTGCTGAGGGTTTTTATCATAAATGGTTGCTACACTTTATCAAATGCTTTTTCAGCATCTATTGATATGATCATATGGTTTTTATCTTTCAATTTGTTGACGTGGTATATTAGATTTATTGATTTACGAATGTTGTACCATCCTTGCATCCCTGGGATGAACCCACTTGATCATGGTGTATGATCTTTGTAATATACTGCTGAACCTGGCTGGCCAATATTTTGTTGAGAATTTTAGCATCTATGTTCATCAGAGATATTGGCCTGTAGCTTTCTTTCTTAGTTGTATCTTGCCCTGGTTTTGGGATTAGAATAATATTGGCCTCATAGAAAGAGTTTGGGAGTCTTCCCTCTTCCTGAATTTTTTGGTATAGTTTAAGGAGGATAGGAGTTAGTTCTTCTTTAAATGTTTGGTAAAATTCACCTGTGTAACCATCTGGTCCAGGGCTTTTGTGCTTTGGGAGATTTTGGATTACTTCTTGAATTTCACTAGTTGTTATTGGCCTATTGAGGCTTTCTGCTTCTTCTGGGTTCAGTTTTGGTAGATTATACCTTTCCAGAAATGTGTCCATTTCATCCAAGTTTTCATATTTTTGTCATTAGTTGTTTGTAGTAATTTCTTACAATCTTTTGTATCTCTGAGGTATCGGTTGTGATTTCCCCTCTTTCAGTTCTGATTCTGTTTATTTGGGTCCTCTCTCTCTTTTTCTTGATGAGTCTGGGTAAGGGCTTGTCAATTTTGTTCATATTTTCAAAGAACCAGATCCTGGACCTGTTGATTCTTCGAATTGTAGTTTGAATCTCTGGGTTTTTTTTTTTTTTTTTTA
>PVIW01014076.1:0-24871 GCA_004026585.1 Noctilio leporinus | reverse complement strand
CCCACCCTTTCCCCCCAAAGTATTTGTACTTCTTAATCCCCTTTCTTCTTCACCCATTCCCCCACACACCCTCCCATCTGGCAACCAAAACTCTCTACATATCCATGATTCTGTTTCTGTTCTTCTTGTTTGCTTAGTTTGCTTTTTATTTTTATTATTATTTTTAAAATTTTATTGTTGTTTTATTACATCCATCCCCTTTTTGTTCCCCTCTGTCCCCCTCCCCACCCACCCATTTCCCCGAAAGTCAATCCCACCTGTTGTCCATGTCCATGGTTCCTTTATACTAGGTTCTTGTCTAAGCTGCTCCCCTTTCTTGCCTCTGCCTCTCCCTCCCCCCATCCCCTTTCCCCCTGACCACTGAAGGCCTATTCCTTTTATTCATATACTTGGTTCTGTTTTGCTTGTTGTTAGTTTTGCTCATTATTGTTCCATAATGGGTGAGATCATATGATATTTGTCCTTCACTGACTGGCTTATTTCACTAAGCATAATACTCTCCAGTTCCATCCATGTTGTTGCAAAGGGTAGGAGTTCCTTCTTTCTTTCTGCTATATAGAATTCCATTATGTAAATGTACCAAAGTTTTTTGATCCAATCATCCACTGATAGGCACTTAGGCTGTTTCCAGCACTTGGATATTATATATAGTGCCGCTATGAACATAGGTGTGCATAGGTTCTTATGAATTGGTGTTTCAGGATTCTTTGGGTATAGTCCAAGTAGTGGTAGTTTGCTTTTTAGATTCAATTGTTGATAGATATATATTTGTTGCCACTTTATTGTTCACAGTGTTTATCTTTTTTTTTACTTTATTTTATTGTTGTTGTATTACATTTATCCCATTTTTCCCCCACTGCTCTCTCCTGCCCCACCCTCCCCATCTACCCTCCAACAGTCAATCCCACATGTTTTCCATGTCTATGGGTCATCCATACTAGTTCCTTGACTAAATTGTTCCCTTTCTTTGCTTCTTTTTCCCCCTTTCCCATTCCTTCCCCTCTGCATGCTGAAAGTCTGTTCCTTGTATTCATGTCTCTGGTTCTGTTTTGCTTGTTTGTTTGTTTTATTCATTAGTTTCCTGTATTGGATGAGATAATATGGTATTGTCTTTCACTGACTGGTTCTTTTCACTAGGCATAATACTCTCCAGTTCCATCCAAGTTTTTGCAAAAGGTAGGAGTTTCTTCTTTCTTTCTGCTGTGTAGTATTCAATTGTGTAAATGTACCAAAGTTTTTGATCCAGTCATCCATTGATGGGCACTTAGGCTGTTTCTAGCACTTGGCTATTGTAAATAACACTGCTATGAACATAGGGGTGCATAGGTTCTTCTGAATTGGTGTTTCAGGGGTCTTCAGGTATAATCCTAGCAATGGAATGGCTGGGTCAAAAGGCAGTTCCATTTTTAGTTTTTTGAGGAAATCCCATATTGTTTTTCTCACTGGCTACACCAGTCTGCATTCCCACCAACAATGCACCAGGGTTAATCTTCTTTTTCTTAAGTCTCTTTAACATTTCATGGTTTGGTGATGACAAACTCCTTTTTTTGTTTGTTTGTTTATTTATTTTTTCTTCTTGTATGGAAAGCTCTTTATCTGTCCTTCATTTCTAAATGATAGCTTTGCTGGGTAGAGTAACCTTGGCTATAAGTTCCCAATTTTCATGACTTTGAATATATCTTGCTAATCCCTTCTGAACTACAGTTTCTTATAACCATCTTATGAGGACATTCATGTAAATAATGAACAGCTTTTCTCTGGCTGAATTTAAGACTTTCTCTTTATCTTTAACATCTGGCATTTAAAGTATGATGTGTCTTGGCATGGACCTCTTTGAATCCATCTTGTTTGGGACTCTCTGTGCTCCCTGGACTTGCATGTCTATTTCCTTCACCAAATTAGGAGAGTTTTCTTTCATTATTATTTAAAATAGAGTTCCAATTTCTTGAACTTTCTCTTCTCCATCTGACACTCCCATGATGCAAATGTGGGAATCCTTGAAGTTGTCCCAGAAGTTCCTTACACTATTTTTGGTTTTTCTTTTCTTTTGATTCTTTTTTCTTCTAGTTCTGATGCATTGTTTTTCATTTCCTTATGTTTAAAATCATTAATTTGATTCTTGTCTTCATCTACTCTACTGCTGAGTCCCTATAAACTGTTCTTATTTTAATTAGTGTAGCCTTCATTTCTGACTGAATTGTTTTTATGCTGCTGAGGTCCTCACAAAGCTTCTTATAATCAGTGCTTTGAACTCTGTATCTGATAGATTGGTTATCTCCATTTTGTTTAGTTCTTTTTCTGGAGTTTTGTTCTGTTCTTTCACTTGGGTCATGTTTCTTTGTTTCCTCATTTTGGCAGCCTCCCTGTATTTCTGTGTACTAGGTAGAGCTTCTCCTAGCCTTGGTAATATGGTCCAATGGAGTAGGTGCCCTGTAGGATCCAGTGGCACAGCCTCTCTTATCACCCAAGCTGGGTTCTTGAGTTGTCCTCCAGGTGGGCTGAGTGCATTTCCTGTTGCAGTTGAGCCTTGATTGCTGATGGCAGGTCAATGGGAAGGATTTATCACAGGCCAGTCAGCTGTGAGGACTGGCTGTGACCACTGATCACCAACATCCTCCCTCTGTGTAGCATCTTCTATGCAGGGGCAGGATGGTGGTGCTCCAACATGGTCTGTAGCTGTCCATTGAATGCACAGGTTATAGGGTTTCCTGGTGGTGCAGCCAGCACCTGTTTTCTACCAAGAACCACCCAGCATGAGCTATAAAGCAATCTGCAGGTGCTGCTACTTGTTCTTGTCTTGAAGGTTCCCAGGCAAAGCCAAGCTGAGAACCTTGGCTGGCTGCTGCTAGTGCTGGGCCTGGGGCCACATAGAAAAAGGTATAGGGGCTAGGGGCTTGCTACAGCTGGCCTAGCTTTTTGGAGGGGATTTAGGAAGATGTGAAGCATGAGCCTAGACCAGCCATTCATATGAAAACGTCTCTGTTAACAGTCTGGGTGAGCCCTAATTTAAGTGGGGTGGAGCTTCAGGGAAACATCAGGGCAGGGCAAACAGTATAAGCCCAGATTGATGGAGTCTCAGATATGGCACCAGCCTGACAGCTCTGTGGCTTTGCGTGGGGAGGGTTCAGAAAGAACAATAGTCTCTTTGCACCATTCTGTTAGGAAGAAAGTTGTCCCCCAGCTCTCACCCTGATGCCTGATACTTCAGTTCCTTCCTGTGTGACAGGGGTACCTTTTAAGCTATTACCCCAGCCCTGGAGCTCAGAGGGAGTGAGTCTGAATAAGTCCATGTATGGGTCATTTTATAGGAACTGCTTGACAATTCAGTAGTTTCTTCCATCAACTCAATCCCTGCTGGATTTACAGCCAAAAGTTATAGGGACTTATCTTTCAGGCACTGGAACACTGGGTTGGGGGGACTGTGTGTGAATTTTCATCTATAAAATGAGAGCACTAGTTCTAAAATTGTAAAGTTTAGGCAACAGTGATAAGACAATTTCATAGGAGGAAAATTCAACCAGTTCTGGGCAGAAAGAAAGATAGGATTCATCAGCATCTGGCCTTTCATAGAGAAACTTCCTACCCCAGAACTATCTGATGGAAGAGGCAGGCAGCATATGTGGGCAGGCAGGTCATAAACCAATAAAAAGTTACTCTTACCCTTGTCCTGGAGTCAGGGCCATCTTCTCATTTCAGCCATTCCAGAGCCAGTTGTCTGGTACTCAGGTATGTGTTTGGCATAAGCAGTTTATAGACTAGAAAGCTCTTGGTTGCCCTATTTGTTAAAACTCTGAGTACTACTCACTCCCCAAATCCTGTGCATACCACAGGTTTCTAGGATAAGGTTTACTCATGTTTGAGAGATAGTCACAGCTACAGTTTCCCCAGTGGGGACCTCTGTGAGGGGCAGTCCATGCTATACTGGCATCTGAGTCTGAGATGCCTGGCCCTTTATTGGACCTTTCTGAGACTTGGTGTTGAGTCCTTTTTATGGTGTCAATCAAATAGCAAGGCCTAGCAATGGCATTAGGTGAATTTGGGTTTTGACGTCTACTTCTTTCATCTTGTAAATTTTGGGCAAGCAACTTACCCTCACAAGCAATGGGTTTTCGCAAGTGTGAACTAGAAAGGATTTTATCCATTGCCTTATGTAGAGAACTAGACTATTGAGAGAGGAAACAGTGGAAGAAACTAATTTTTATGCAGCACCTTCTATATGCTGGGCACTGTGCTGGCTGTTTATAATTACTCTGTTCAATGCTCAAACAGCTCCACAAAGGACTCATTGATAGACTCATCTTGGTGGGGGTGGATAACAAAACCAGAGCTCCAATGAATATATGTTGTATCTAAAGCCAGTGCCTTCACCTTCACATCCTTCAGGGCACAAAGCAGATGTTTTCTCACCTTCTTTTTCCCACCACTCAAGTTGCTAATTTACTTTCCTTAGGGCTTCTGAAAAAGGAAGCTCTTAGCCTTTAAGTCTTTTGGCTTTAATTTTTTTTAAAGAATTTAATTTTATTCTTAAAGATTTTATTCATTATTTTTAGAGAGAAGAGAAGGGCAGGGAGGGAAGGATAAAGGGAGAGAAACAGCAATGTATGGTTGCCTTTCACCTGCCTCCAGCTGGGGACTTGGCTGGAGATCTGGCCTGCAACCTGGTTATGTGCCCTGGCTGGGAATCGAACCAGTGATTTTGGGGTTTGCAGGACAGAGCCTATCCACTGAGCTTGGCTTTAATCTTCGTTGAAGAGCAGATACTACTTATTTCCCCCCTGGATCCATATTTTCTGTAGAAAGAACTTTTTGGACAAATATGAGGAACAAAAATTGTCCCAAATACCCAGGCAAAAGGGAGGCTTCACCTATGGGTGAGTGATGCTGCCTTGCAGTCATTTCTTTTTCTCCCTTTTCATTTTATAAACATACTACTCCTCAAAAATTTGTTCTCCTTGGGGACCCAGTGAATAGATCCCCACTCTTGGGCCCTGGAGTCACAAAAGGCTGGTTGGTGTCCATTCTGTATGTGGCTTGTTTAATGCTTGAGGAGCACTGAAGTCTTCTGAGGGAGTCAGAGGTTTGCCTCCTGCAAGGTGTGGATAAGCCTCAGCTAATCTCCCAGGCTTCTTAAGGATGCACCTGCTAGTCTTCCAGCCAGCAGCCTTCTTGCTCATTTCCGTGGCATGACTGGGGTCAGAGGGCCTCAAGAAAGCCTTTTATTCCCCCATCATCACTCAAGTCCCCCTTCCACAGCACCTGGGCGCATGCACAAGACTTCCTTTGAGGAGAGGTGGAGTTTTCCCTTTCAGAATGGGGGCAGAGGCAATTCCCTTTTCCTTCCTTTTGAAGTGGATTGCTTGTTCCTTCCTTCTAAATAAGCATTTAATTCCAACGTTATTACTCATAGCTCATACCTTATTTTATTGTAGCCAAGCTGAGCTGAATTCTTTTCTTAGTTGCTGAGCTGCAAATGTGTAGTAGGTGTTCAGTAAGCAAAGATAATGTCTGTTGTCATCTGCTTGGAAAAACAGGAAAGATACACCCTCAGCTTTCCATGTTTCATCATTGGAGTGTAATAGTAACCCTGACAATAATAAAGTGTAGGGGAATTCAGTCATTTCTGTTTAGTTGTAGGAGTCAGAGATTCTCTTTCCCATCTTATTTCAAATCATATTTTTAACTATTTTTAGCAGTAGTTAATAGTGAAATTGATTGTTTTCTATGAGCATTCTGCTTGAGATGGTGGTCACCACCTGCTCTTTGACAGAGGAAGCTCCAAGAATGGTATCTTTCCCTCCCTCCCTCCTTCATTCCTTCTTTTCATCCCTCCATTCTTCCTTCCTCTCCCTCTTTCTTTTTTAGTTTTCATGCATAAAAGAGAGACATTGATCATTTTTGAAGGAGGTGGTGTTAATGGTAATTTGTGGAGGTGTTGCTGAAAAATTTAATTCAAAATATGTGATCCTATCTTTTACTTCACTAATTATTCTGTAGCTTTTTATTTCACTTGTTTCAAATTACACTAATATTTGTGAAGCCCTTGTTCTAAGCCCATGGGCTGAGTACAATAGAATGAATTCAACCCCATGGAAACTTAAGTTTAGCTAAGAATATAGGCCAGTGGAATTACATGATAATGCTATGTGTAAATTGATGGCCAACTTCAGTATTTAAAAAAGGAGGGAAATAACACCTGGCTGGTGGCAGAGTGGATAAGTTGCCAGCCTGTGAACCCAAAGGTCACTGGTTCTATTCCCAGCAGGGCACATGACCAGGTTACAAGCCTGGTCTCCAGCCAATTCTGTAGCTGGAGGTAGGTAAAAAGCAACTATACATTGATGTTTCTCTCCCTCTCTGCCACTCTCTTCCCTTCTCTCTAAAAATAATAAACTCTTTAATAAAATAAAATAAAAATGGAGGGAAATAAATATAATTTACACTGATTGTGGGCATATTGTCACAACCTTATACACATTTCAGTTATGTCCCCAAATTTATGCAAGATAAGCAGTATTGTTTCCATGTTATAGATGAGGAAATGGAAACTCAAAGGCATTGAGTAATTCACTATATTGGTTTCAGAGCTAAGATGCAGGTGATGCATGCAACAAATATATGGAAGTTCAGTTGTAATTAGAACCCAACACTGGATCTGACAACTCTCAGATACTGTATAGTCCATCTACACAGAAAAGCAGCTATAAAAGAGGCAGAGTATTCTGTGTAGACAAGTGCATAATTCTTCAAAGTAATTTTTAAAGGGAATGCATATAAAGATAACTTTGCACTTAATTGCTAATTTCCTTATTCAGTTTAGATTATATGTGTATTAGGGCATATGGTAACTGCAAACTATGGATTTCAGCCCTGGCTGGTAGGTCAGTGGATTGGCATCAGCCGGTGAACCCAAAGGTCGCTGGTTGATTCCCAGCCAGGGCACAAAACTAGGCTGCAAGCCAGGTCTCCAGTCAGTTCTCCAGTCAGGTCTCCAGCCAGGTCTCCAGCCAGGTCCATAGCTGGAGGCAGGTGAAGGGCAACCATACATTGCTATTTCTCTCCCTTTCTTCCTCCCTCCCTGCCCTTTTCTCTAAAAAATAATAAATAAAAATAAATTAAAAATAAAATAAACTATGGATTTCAATAATTTTAGCTGGAGTGCTTTACTTCTTCCTCAGCCTGGGGCACCCCTATTTGACTGCTTCCTGCTCTGGGACTCTCCTCTGCTAGGATGGACACACTTGAGTGCTCTACATCCTCCCTGCCTTTCCCTAGTGGAGTACATAGACAGCAAGCAGACAAACACCATCTAAGAGGTTTCTATTCATGACCAATAACATTGTGCCAGAAAGTAGAAAATAAAACAGCCAGTTCTGGATTCAGGGTAATAGCATAAGTGTGAGGGAGTCAGGAAGAAGGATTGGCCTGAAGACATAGAAATTCCAGGAGTGCTGGCCAGTGTAAAAGCAGAGGCACTGTCCATGGCATCCAGGCAGCTGTGAGAGACTGAATGGCAGAACACAGAGGTCTGTTATACAACACAACAAATTGTAGCACTCATCAGGCCTTCAAATTGCCAGATGTCCTTTGCTTGGAATGATACTGACTGGCCATGAATACCAGAGTGTCCATGGTTATAAATAGCAAGGATATAAATTGGCTCTTCCTCCAGTCAATTAAAGTTGCCAAAAAGCAAGAATAAACGCAGGTGATGCCTGCTTTTCACCCTAGATGATCTCATCCTCTTGACCCTCAGCGGGCACAGAACATGCCTGTTAAGGTCAAGTTTGCTTGGAGAAATCACACCTGGAGAGCACTGTGGAATTAAGCCATGAGTTTATTGGGAGGGTAAGGAACAGGGGAATAGGGAAAACGGGCAGCAGCAAGGGGAATGACTCTTAGAGAAGTCACCTTCATCTTTACTTTAAGAGGCAGAGTATTTATACTTTCAGCTACACGTTTAGGGTGGGTTTGGCCAGCTTCATCAATACATCCATAGGAGCTGGGTAGCTTAATCATAATATCCTGTTGCAGTTCTGACCAAAGCCCACGTGTGCATTCTAGCTACCTCTATATCCTGGCAATGCCCTCATGTCGTCTTATTTATAAGCTGCTGTATCGGTAAACAGTTTTATCAGAAGGGATTGGGAAAGAAATTAAGCTTTACTGAATATGTCTGTTGCCAGGCACAATGCTTAGCCATTTTTACATATCACCTCCTTTGGTTCAGCACCACTTTGAGATTAGTGGCATTGTTCTTATTTTAAAGATGTAAAGAATGAAGCCTAGAGAAGGAACGTGACCTGCTCAACTTCACCCATGGTGGAGACAGGACTCTCACTGTATCTGGATCACATCAAAGAGTCTGCTCTTTCCTGGAAGAGGGGCAGTCATGCACGTCTCACATTCCTTATCTAAAACCCTCTCCAAATAGCCAGCACCCATGGATGGTGTTTTGACATGAAATACTTCTCTTTAAGTATCTGGAAACTTGATACAACTAATCCAACCAAGCTTTTAAGAAATTGAAATGATCCTTTTATTTCCAATTTCAGATAAAAAATGGGAAAAAAAAGAGACAAGCCATTTTATTTAGAAATTTAGACAAAACTTTAACTTCTTGGATGTACATTTATCTCAGTACAATTTTTTAGCTCAATAATCTATACTTTCTCTCTTACTGAACTATGACTGCTGGAGTTTAGAATGGTGACCCAGAGTTGTGGCAAGGATCTAACTTATTAGACAACTAAGAAAGTGCTGGCTTTGAAAGTCTCAAGAATATAGGCTTGAGTCCCCTTGCAGCCACAGAGGGCTTGTCTCCAGACAAATTGATTACCCTGACTTCAGTTTCATGCACTGCAAGGCTGATGTGTATAGTGCCTCAAGGAGTGGTTGTTGAAAAGTCAAATAGGGAGCAGGTGTGAAATCACCTAACCTAGGAGGTGATGAATTGCACTGGCTCAGTAAACCCTGGTTTCCTTCATAAGGCAAAAAGGTCATTTTTAAAATCCTTACCGAAAGACATTTTAAATTTTTAATCATTTATTTATAATTTTACTTAACTTTTAAAATTTTTTAAAAATATTTTACTTATTGTTTTTGGAGAGAGGGGAAGGGAGGGAGGCAGAGAGAGAAACATCAATGTATGGTTGCCTTTCACCTGCCTCCAAGCTAAGAACCTGGATGGAGACCTGGCTAGGGAATTGAACCAGTGACCTTTGGGTTCGCAGGCTGGTGCCTTATCCATTATGCTACCAGCCAGGGTTCCAAAGGCATTTTTTTAAAAGATTTTATTCATTATTTTCAGAGAGAGAAGGGCAGGGAGGGAGGAAGAGGGAAAGAGGCATCAATATATGGTTGCCTTTCACCTGCCTCCAGCTAAGGACTTGACTGGAGACCTGGCTTGCAACCTGGATATGTGCCCTGACTGGGTTTCAAACCATTGACCTTTGGGTTTGCAGGCCAGTGCCGTATCCACTGAGCCACACCAGCCAGAGCTACCCAAAGACATTTTTCATTGCCTCCTCCCCATCACCCCTAAGAGAGGAAGAAAGAGAGACATTGATGTGAGTGAGAAACATCAATTTGTTGCCTCCTGTTTGCACTAGGACTAGGGATCAGAAGTGCCTTGTCTAGGAATTGAACCCTCACCTAGGTATGTACTCTGACCAGGAATCAAACCTGAAAACTTTCAGGTATAGAAGAAAACTCCAACCAAATTAGTTACACTGACCAGGGAAGAAAAATAATTTTCAACCACAAGTAAAATGAAGAGGATATTGCTAATTTAGAATTTTATCCATTTTTACCATCAGTGCGTCATCTATGAAATAGGTCAGGAGGCTTGGGGAGACACAGACATTTGCATAGGCAGAAAAGCTCTGAAATGGTGCTCCCAATATGAAATCTGTATCCTGGCAATCAGCTCTCTGCCTCCTACATTATTCTTGCTTCTATCTGTGTGTGTTTTCATAATATGTTATATATTGAACAACAAAAATATAGACAGTTGAGCAATCTCTAGTAGAATTCACCAGGTTATTGCTTTAATTTACCAACCCAAATTTCTTTAAGCAGATCGAGCTGAGAGGAACAAATGGGGTAGACTCAGCTTGACTTTTTATGCCTTATACACCATTGTTTTATTCCTCTACCCTCCACCTATAGAGCCTAATCAGCTTTAGAGATATTTGGTCCATGCTCCTATGTGCCTAGATCAGCAATTTTCAGCCTTCTCCACCTCATAGCACAGATAAACTAATTACTAAAATCATGCATACTGAAGTTATATTTTTTGCCAATATGAAAAATTAGGTATAAGTTTGATTGATTTACAAAAAATTACCTACCCTTTTTGCTCTAAAGTGACTTTTTAGAAAACCACATGCCTGTACTTGCATGTAAGGATTTCTGGTACAATGACTTAATCAGACACAACCTTATTATGTGACATTACCAATAATGCAACTCTATTATGCGACCTGTATATTTACGATTTAAGATAGGGCACTCATACCCAACAGCTATTGTGTTGACTGCTGTCATTTTTTTTTTTTTTATTTGACAATCTAAGGGAAAAGTGGTCAGTGCCCCTGACTAAATAGTCAGGTATGGAGTATTTTAAAAGTTTTTGTGACACACCAGTTGAAAATTGGTGATCTAGATAGATCAAGTGCACACCCAGTGTCCCCAGCATAAAGAAGATCATGAGGAAGATGAAGGTTTGGGAAACCTATGCAGTTGTGTTTATAAGTGAGTTGAGACCCCTGTCTGATTATCATGGACAGGCAGACCTTGATTTGTGTCCTGGACTTACTGCTCACAATCTTGTGACTTTGGAAAAGTAATTTAATGTCTCTATGCCTTAATTCCCAGTAACATGTGCCTGGCTCATGTAGTAAGTTCTCAATAAATTTGTTATTAAATCAAATTTGCTTTCTGTTTAGCCTAGTGTTAACTTTATTTAGCTACCTGCCAACCTTTTCTGAGACTGAGGTATAGTTTATCCCTATCATTCTAAAAGTAGTTCCCGTCCTCTGTTTCCTCTTTGCATTGGACCAATGGACCCTGAAATATTTGGGGTTCTCAGCTGAAGACAGCACAACACTGCAGCACCGGCTCTGGCTTCTGCGGTCTCTCCCTGACTCTCCTCCTCATTCTACCCCCCATGGAAGAGTGTCACAGTGGTAATGTCAGTATGGCAAACAGGGCTTCTGTCAAGAATCCTGAGCCTGACACCATTGTATGTAAGTTTGCAATAGGTTGTTTCTTACTGCAGGCGCTATCTTTAACATTTTTCATCTCCTCTGTCTACTGAGCCACGTCCAAAGCCTTTGACACCAATTTGCACCAGGAACAGTCGAGAGGCCACCGGAGACCATCTGGCATGGTGCCTGAATGCAATGCCTCCTTCTGTTTGCATACACCTTCCTGTCCTGCTGTCACTATGGATCCCAGAGTCTGTGTCCCTTGTGTATATTCTCTTCCATATAGGAATGGCTTCTCTCAGGGCCTGGGGCCATTTCTTGTATGGCATCTGCTGCCCCAGGGAAGGAAAGGCTCTCAAAGCTTGTCTTATCCAGGAAGCTGGTCTGAATGAAATAAGGATGAGGCTGGACAAGAAATGAGTTAATAAGTGCATCTAAACTGAAGTGATAGGATGACATGAACAGAAAGATGGGAATCAAGATTAAAAGTAGGGATGCTATCTTTCTTTTCTCTTCTCCTTCTCCTTCTTTTTCTTTTTGCATTTAAAGGGCTCAAGTAAAAAACAAAGTCAGGAGAGTTTTTTTTTTTTTTTTATTTCTCCTTTTATTTTGCCCAAAGAACAAATGGATATATTAGCCAACCCAAATCATCCTTGCCTGTCAAAAATGCCCTGTTCCAGCTCATGGATGCAAGCTCACTGTTTTCCTTTTTCACTGTGATGCTGCCTGATAATCCACCTGCCTCTTGTGCTCTCTCACAATCAGTGCTCCCAGAGACTAAAGTCCCAAGGTTGCTAGGAGAGCAAAGTAATGTCCCTGGAGATGGTAGAGTAGCCCTGCTTGAAACAGTTAATTTTCATTAAAGAACAAGGAGAATTTTAATAAGTAGTAAGTATATTGCAGCAAATTTAGCTCTTGGTCCTCAGAAAAGTATCAGTAAGGCTCTGCGTGGTGAAGTAAACTAAAGAGTGGGGGTAATTACTTAAGAAATTTACCCCAAATCTCTCCGAAGGGTGATCTTAACTTGATTGCTTACTTTAAATTTATTATCCATTCAATTCATCAACATTATCAAACTTAATGTGTGCAGGCCCAATAACTATCTATCTATCTATCTATCTATTTATATTTATCATCATCATCATCTATCATTCATCTATCATTCACCTCTCATCTATCTATCATATATATATGATAGATCATCTGTCTCTGTCATTCACCACCTCCTTCTTTCTGTGTATATTTTTTTTTTTTTCAAGAAGGTGGGGTAGTGTGATAATCCTTTACCAATAATCTCATCTTTATTTTAAAATCTATTTTAATCCAAAATTGGTAATATTATCAAAATGCTATACTTCCTAGAAGGTGACAAATAACTGGCTGTCCTACCATAAGCTAGTGTTGTTTTCTCTGAATAATACAGTTGGTTTGTTTATGCTGGACCAGCTAACACCAGGAATCCTAGAATATCACATACATTATGTTGCTCCCATGACAACCTACCACAGTAACAAAATTTAAATATGTATCTATCAATTTGAAGAAATGGCTATAAGATTAAATAAAACCTTACTGGCACTGGTTCCTTTCATATAGCATTCTGACATGATTTCCATAATAATAGTTATTGAATACAATTTTATGAGATGCAATCCATAGTTAATCTTAAAATGAATCAGGCTCTTTCATAGGCAAATGGATAGAGGTCCTGTTTGGTTATTCTATCATTTCTTGAATGTCTATATATGCCACTGTTAGTCTTATGAATTAGTACACACTCCAGAAACAAATAGGCCTGAAAATATATATAAAAACTTTTAAAAATGGAAGTATATTCTTTCCTCTTTTAATAGTCCAATCCATTGTCTCCAGTCAATAGTGGATTTTTCATTGCAGTAATTGAGAAACGCAAGTGCTCTCTGTCACACATCTCTGCCGGCCTTCGCACAGTCCCCACCTCTGCATGAACCTGACAGCAGCCAGAAGAGAGGTGCAGATGTCACAAAAGTCTCAAAGTGAAATACACAGCGTCTGCTCATTTCTATTGGCTAAAACTAATCATGGTACTTTAATGTGTACGCTCTGGTTTGGCTGGAGATTCTCAGCCACAACTTTGTTAGAGAAGGAGATTCATAAATTTAGTAGATTGCTACCTAGTTCTGTCCCTGTGCAGGTAGAGGAAAAGGGTGGTGTTCTTACAACACCTGAGGGATTTATGGTTTGGGGAGGAAGTCCTGTACTATGTAAGTGCTTTAGGAAAGGGTGAGCTGGGTGCATGGGAGTGACAGCTTCTTCTTGGCAGGCTTGGCCACATTGATGGTCCTGCCTTCACATCAGCTCTGAACCTCAGACTGAGGGGGGAAACTGTCTGAGAGCACTTCTAAAATAGTGGGCTTGCTGCAAAGCATGTGTAGGAGTGGGAGTCTTGAGGAGATGGGAACGAAGAGAAGCAAGTAGGTAACGTAGCTGCCCTTGCTGGTTCTTAAGCAATGCACCTGTATTTTTGCCTCACTCCCTGCTTGTCTTATCATGAGTGGGTGACCTTGACAAGACATTTTCAACACAGTATCTGAGGGCCTTTCAAGATTCTGTCAGTTACTATCACTGTCAGCATGGCCTAGCTGCACTGAAAAATTCAGCTTTCAATTCAGCCTTACCAGGAATGCTAAATTATGAGGAGTTAGGATGGGAGGATGCTGTGAACACTATGAACACATTATGGAGGTAGTTGCCGGGGGGGTGGGAGGGGATGAAAGACACAGACATCTGTTCTAGCAACATTACTTGGACAAAGGACCAGTGCGTGGAACTTCTGGATCCTCCTGCAGCTGGAGTTGCCTATCACCTGAGCACTGATTTCTTCAGTGCTGATGCTGCTGGTTCCAGACAGGTTAATTGGAATGAGCACTTATTTTTATTGATATATATTTTTAAAATTTAATTTTATTGTTGTTGTATTACACCCATCCCCTTTTTCTTCCCCTCTGTCCCCTTCCTCACCCAACCACTCCCCTGCAAAGTCAATCTCACTTGTCCATGTCCATGGTTCTTCTATGCTAGTTCCTTGACTAAAATGCTCCCCTTCTTTGCTTCCTCCTCCCCTTCCCATCCCCCCTCTCCTCTACTCACTGAAGGTCTATTCATTGTATTCATGCATCTAGTTCTGTTTTGCTTATTTGTTTGTTTTGTTCATTATTGTTCTGTAATGGGTGAAATCATATGGTATTTGTCTTTCACTGACTGGCTTATTTCACTAAGCATAATACTCTCCAGTTCCATCCATATTGTTGCAAAGGGTAGAAGTTCCTTCTTTCTTTCTGTTGTGTTGTATTCCATTGTGTAAATGTACCAAAGATTTTCGATCCAATTATCCACTGATGGGCACTTAGGCTGTTTCCAGCACTTTACTATTGTAAATAGTGCTGCTATGAACATAGGTGTACATAAGTTCTTATAAATTGGTATTTCAGGGTTCTTCAGGTATAGTCCTAGTAGTGGAATTGCTGGATCAAAAGGCAGTTCCATTTTTAGTTTTTTAAGGAAACTCCATAATGTTTTCCTTACTGGCTGCACCAACCTACATTCCCACCAATAGTGCACCAGGGTTCTCTTTTCCCCATATCTTCACTAACACTTGTTGTTTGTTGATTTGCTGATGACTGCCATTCTGACAGGTGTGAGGTGGTATCTTATTGTGGTTTTAATTTGCATGTCTCTGATGGCTAGTGATGTTGAGCATTCTTTCATGTGCCTTTGGGCCCTTTGTATGTCCTCCTCAGAGAGGTGTCTGTTCATGTCTTTTGCCCATTTATTAATTGGGCTGTCTGTCTCCCTGGTGTTGAGTCACATTAGTTCTTTATATATTTTGTAGACCAAACCCTTGTCTGAGGTATCATTGGCAAATATGTTTTCCCATACAGTTGGCTCCCTTTGAATTTTGCTGGTGTTTCCTTTAGCTGAACAGAAACTTTTCAATTTGATACAGTCCCATTTGTTGATTTGTTCTTTGATTTCCTTTGCCTTTGATGAAGTACCAGTAAACATATTTCTGTGTAGGATATCTAAAATTTTACTGCTCATATTTTTCTCCAGGGTCTTTATGGTAGCATTGCTTATGTTTAAATCCTTTATCCATCTTGAGTTTATTCTGGTGTATGGTGTAAGTTGGTGGTCTAGTTTTATCTTTTTACATGTTGCTCTCCAGTTCTCCCAACACCACATAATAAAGAGACTGTTTTTCTCCATTTTATGTTCCTTCCCCCTTTGTCAAATATTAATTGACCATAGAGTCCTGGGTTAATTTCTGGGGTCTCTATTCTGTTCCATTGATCTATATGTCTATTCTTATGCCAGTACCTGACTGTTTTGATTACAGTAGCCTTGTAGTATAGAATTGTGATTCCTCCTACCTTGTCCTTCTTTGTCAAGACTGCAGTAGCTATTCTTGGGCATTTTTGGCTCCATATAAATTTTTGAAGTTTTTTTTCCATCTCTGTGAAGTATGTCACTGGTATTTTAATTGGGATTGCATGGAATCTATAGATTGCCTTGGGTAGTATAAACATTTTAATGATGTTAATTCTTCCCATCCATGAACATGGTATATGCTTCCATTGATTTGTATCTTCCTTAATTTCTTTCTTCAATATTCTGTACTTTTCTGAGTACAGGCTTTTACCTCCACGGTTAAGTTTATTCCTAAGTACTTTATGTTTCTTGTTGCTATGGTAAATGGAATTTGTGTTCTAGCTTCTATCTCTGATGTTTAATTATTGGTATACAAAAATGCTTTTGACTTTATATACAGCTATTTTGCTATATTTGCTTATTAGGTTGAGTAAGTTTCTGGTGGAGCCTATCGGGGTTTGTATGTATACTATCATATCATCTGCAAATAATGACAGTTTGACTTCCTCCTTTCCAATTTGGATACCTTTAATTCCTTTTCCTTCTCTGATAGCTATGGCTAGAACTTTCAAAACTATGTTGAAAAAAAGTGGAGAAAGTGGATAGCCTTGTCTTGTTCCCAATCTTAGGAGGAAAGCTTTTTATTTTTGCCCATTGAGTATGATGTTGGCTTCAGGTTTCTCATATATAGCCTTTATGATATTGAGGTATACTCCCTCTATTCCCATTTTGCTGAGGGTGTTATCATAAATGGTTGCTGTACTTTATCAAATGCTTTTTCAAAAAAAATAATAATGCTTTTTCAGCATCCATTGATATCATCATATGGTTTTTGTATTTCATTTTGTTGATGTGATGTATTACATTTATCGATTTGCAAATGTTGTACCATCCTTGCATCCTTGGGGTGAATCCCACTTGATCATGGTGTATGATATTTTTAATGTACTGCTGAATCTGGTTCAGCAATATTTCGTTGAGAAATTTAGCATCTATGTTCATCAGAGATATTGGCCTGTAGCTTTCTTTCTTAGTTGTGTCTTGACCTGGTTTTGGGATTAGAATAATATTGGCCTCATGGAAAGGGTTTGGGAGTCTTCCCTCTTCTTGGATTTTTTGGAATAGGTTGAGGATAGTAGTTAGTTCTTCTCTAAATGTTTGATAGAATTCACCTGTGTAGACATCTGGTCCAGGGCTCTTGTGCTTTGGGAGCTTTTGGATTGATTACTTTTTCAATTTCACTAGTTAATGGCCTATTCAGGATTTCTACTTCTGGATTCAGTTTTGGTAGATTACACATTTCCAGAAATGTGTCCATTTCATCCAGGTTGTCATATTTCTTGTCATAGAGTTGTTTGTAGTAATTTCTTACAATCCTTTGTATTTCTGAGGTATCAGTTGTGATTTCCCCTCTTTCAGTTCTGATTCTATTTATTTGGATCCTCTCTCACTTTTTCTTGATGAGTCTAGTTAAAGGCTTGTCAATTTTGTTTGTTTTTTCAATGAACCAACTCCTGGACTTGTTGATTCTTTGAATTGTAGATTTAGTGTCTAAATTATTTAATTCTGCTCTGATCTTGATGATTTCCTTCCTTCTACTTACTCTAGGCATTGTTTGTTGTTGCTCCTCTAGTTCTTGCAGCTTTATGGTTAGGTTGTTTGTATAAGCTTCCTCTGTCCTTTTTAGGTAGGCCTATATTGCTATGAATTTCATTCTGAGGCCTGCCTTTGCTGTATCCCATATGTTTTGGGCTGTTGTGTATTCATTTTAATTTGTTTCCAGAAACTTTTTAATTTCATCTTTGATCTAATTTTTTACCCATTCCCTACTTAAAAGCATGTTATTCAGTCTCCATGAGTTATAGTGTTTCTTGTTTTTTCCTTTGAGGTTGGTTTCTAGTTTCAATCCATTGTGATCTGAGAAGATGCTTGGTATGATTTCAATTTTCCTGTATTTGTGGAGGCTTGTCTTGTGAACTACCATGTGGTCTATCTTAGAGAATGTTCCATGTGCATTTGAAAAGAATGTGTATTTTGCTTCTTTGGGGTGAAAGGTTCTGTATATATCAGTTAGGTCCATTTCCTCTGGAGTGTTGCTCAATGCCCCAATATCCTTGGTGCGATTTTGATTGGAAGATCTGTCCATTGTTGATAGTGGTGTATTAAAATTCTCTACTATTAGCGTGTTGCTGTCAATATCCTTCTTGAAGTTCTCCAAGATTTTCCTTATGTATTTCAGAACTCCTACATTGGGTGCATATATGTTTACCAGAGTTCCCATTAATGGCTTGTTCCCATTAGTATTATGAAAAGTCCTTTTTGTCTCTTTTTATGGCCTTTATTGTAAAATCTATTTTGTTTGAAATAAGTATTGCTACTCCAGCCTTTTATTCATGTCCATTTGCTTGATATATATTTTCCCATCCCTTCACTTTCCTTTTTTTTTTTTTTTTTAATTTTTAAAAAGATTTTATTTATTATTATTTCCAGAGAGAGAGAGGAAGAGAGAGAGGCAGAGAGGGAGAGAAACATCAATGTATGGTTGCCTTTCACCTGTCTCCAGCTACAGACCTGTCTGGAGACCTGGCTTGCAACCTGGTTATGTGCCCTGGCTGGAGAATTGAACCAGCGACTTTTGGGTTTGCTGGCCAGCGCCTTATCCACTGTGCTATCAGCCAGGGCCCCATCCCTTCACTTTCAATCTGTGTCAATCTTTTGTCCTGAGGTGGGTCTCTTGAAGACAGCATATATGTGGGTCATGTTTTCTTACCCTTTGTCTTTTGATTGGCCCATTTAATCTGTTTATATTTAAGGTTATTACTGATTCATACTTATTTGTTGTCATTTCCCCCCTTTGGACCTGTGTTCCTCTCTCACTCGCTCTGTTTCTTCATTTTTTAAAAGCAGACCCTTTAGCATTCCTTGCAATGCTGGTTTGGTTGGGATATATTCTTTTAGTCTTCTTTTGTCTGGGAAACTCCTTATTTCTCCCTCCATTTTGAATGAGAGCCTACCTGGGTAGAGTATTCTTGGTTGCAGGTGTTTGTTTACCATTACTCAGAATATTTTTTGCCATTCCCTTCTGGCTCCTATTGTTTCTGTTGAATAATCATTTGATAACCTTATTGGAGCCCTCTTATATGTTATTTGCTGTTTCTCTCTTGATGCTTTTAGGATTCTCTCTTTGTCTTTGAAATTTGCCATTTTAATTATAATGTGTCTTAGAGTGGGTCTGTTTAGAATTATCCTCATTGGGACCCTCTGTGCTTCCTGGACTTGAATAACATTTTCACTCATCATTTTAGGGAAATTTTCTATCATTACTTTTTTGAACAGGTTTTCCATTCCTTGTTTCTCTTGTCCTTCTGCTATCCCTATGATAGGGATATTATTGCATTTCATGTTGTCCTGCAGCTCTCTTAAAACCTCTTCATTCTTGTTCAGCCTTTTTTCAGTCTGTTGTACTGTCTTGGAATATTTTTTGACATTGTCCTGCATCTTGCTGAATCTATCCTCTGCTTCCTCTAGCCTACTGTTGATTCCTTCTACTGTATTATTCAATTCAGAAATTGTACTCTTCATTTTCTCCTGGCTCTTACTGATACTTTCTATATCCTTTTTAATGCTGGTGTAGCTCTCAGTAAGTTCCTTGTAGCTTCCCTGGAGTTCTTCATAGTTTCCCTGGAGCTGTTTGTAGTTTTCTTTGAGCTGGCTGAGCTCATTGAGCTTCTCTGTCATCATTGTTTTCAATTCCATAGCTGATAGTTTGCTTGACTCTGTTCCATTTAGTGATCTTTCTGGGGATTCCTCCTTTCCTTTTGGTGATGGACTGATCCCCCCCATCCATTTTAGGTTTCTGTTTTTGCTTGTTTTTTTTTTTTTTTTCTTGGATTAATCTGCTATGATTCCCTGCCTTTGTGGAAGACCCTTCTGTGTTAGTAGATTTGTGAAATTCAGTGTTGCAGTCTCCTAGCTTTCCTCAACTTGTTGCTCTTGTTGTGCCCTTTATGTCATTAACTTGGGCTGTCTGGTTATATTTTGGATTGGTTGTATGTATTGCTCCTTTCCCTCCAGTTGGCTGATTGAGAGACATTCCTTCTATCCCATCTCATACACTGTTTTTGAGCTGCTCCTAAAACAAAACCACCCATCCAGGCAAAATAACCATGCCTTCAGAGATATCTTTCTTCTTTAATCCCCCTTTTGACTGTCTATGAACCTAGCTATATACCCATACCCTCCAAGGTAACCCCCACTTTTAATCACACCCTCAGCTGCAACTGAACCAGTCTTAATTGGGATATAGATATGATAAGACTGTTATAAGAGGGGAAAAATGATTTAGCTGACTAAAGTATAGATAATTTTGAAGGGTGCAAAGGAGTAGCAAAGATATTGGGGATGGGAGAAAGAAAGCCACCTTATCCCTTACATAGAAATGGGGAGGGGGAGAATCAGAAAGCCTCAAGGGCAAGTGAACAGTACAAGCCTTTATGTATAGCTGCTGCACCTACCTCCCTGTCCACCCTCAATGAACAATGTTTGGTCCAGGTGGATCCAGGACCTGTGTGCTTTTAGCAGAAGAAAAGAATGTGTAGTCCCTAGCAGCATACCTACACACACACACACACACAAATTGTTCTAAAAGGCTGGGGAGGGGAGGAATACTTAGGTTGAGGACTGGGAATGAGTTGTAGCAGAAGAGTGAGTAGATTTTAAAACAAGAGTAGAAGGAGGGTCTTAGGTAGTTAGGTGGATTGAGATAAGGGAGGACTAAAAATATGGGAATTGGGACACACTATGATATAAACAGTATTTACTTAAAATGCACTAATTACGAAAGTTGGAAGTAACATTTGAAAAGGATATGTTAGGTATTAATAATTCATGTACCTCTCAGTATAACTCAGGTGCTTGAGATTAGCAGTGATCCATTTTTTGGGTCTGCCTCTTTGCCTTAATCAAGTCTCCGCAGTCTACAGTCAGGCTGTGGGGCCTTGGACTGGCATGGCCTATGGCTGTCACAGTCAGGGCTGATTCTGAGTGTCCCCTTCCCCCACCAGTCTGAGCCTCCAGTAGCCTAGCTGGGTGTCTGCACTGCCTGTGTTTTGGGGCCCTCCCTTCTCTCACTGGTTCTGTGTGAAGAACTGAAGGCTGTTTATATAGTGTCGATGGCTACTCCTCCCCCTCCAGCTCCTCAAGGAGGTTTCTGCCTGCTATGGGCACCTGGCTCTAAGAGGGGTGGGGTGGCCTAGAACTTCACTTGCTCCTGTGATGGCTAGCCCTCCCCTTCCAGCTCTTTGAGGAGGTAGCCCCTGTCTGCAAAGAGCGCCTGGCTCCCCTGGGGGCCCACAGCATTGCTTGCCAGTGATGGCTAGCCCTCCCCTTCCAGCTCTTTGAGGAGGTAGCCCCTGTCCGCAAAGAGCACCTGGCTCCCCTGGGGGCCCGCAGCGTTGCTGGCCAGTGATGGCTAGCCCTCCCTGTCTAGCTCTTTGAGGAGGTTTTCACCACCACCTCTGTGATCTGGAATGGGCATTTAGTTGCCAGAGGTAGGAACAGTCAGTTACCAGTTAACCAAAAGGCACAAACACTTTGGACATAACTTTCATTGCTGGATGAGGCCAATTTGTGGTTTGTAGTTGTAATGGTCTTTGAGGTCTGTTCACCAAAATGAATACCGAAAGGAAATAATCATCAGTGAGAATGAGTTGAAAAGTTACAATGCCTTACATACAAATAAAAGAAGATACAGAGTAATTATTACAGAGATTCCAAATGGAGAGTTTCCCTAGTAACATTTATATGAAGCACTTTGACTAATCCCTCTTACTGAAGAAACGTTGGTTTATGTGAAACATTTGTAGTGATGCTATGGGATGACAGCTGACCGAAAGGCCTGTGGCAAGAGATGAGGACAGATATCGGAAGGATAGATTCACCTCAAATACTTGGGGTTTACATGGGAGACAGAACTAACAAGCATGAACTAAAGGGTGAAATACAAATAAGCAGGGGAAAATGAGGCAGTTCCTCAAACAATGGAGCCAAATACCGTACATTTTTATACATTTTGCCATATAACAGATGGCTTTTCTCTCTTCAAGAGCTTTTTAATAAAAAAGAAGAGAATTTTATATTTTCAGTTGGTTTTCAGACGGCCCTCAAGTTCTAGGTGTGACTTTGCTTCTGCTTTCTGAGAGTCGCTTAACATCCTGAGGCTTTGGTTTGTCTGTCTGTAAATGGGTAGCTGAAACCATGGTTTCATGACACATTTTTCCATAGATGTTGGATTCTAAGGGATGCACTGAGTGGTAATACTTAATTATTTTTTTAAAAATAATTGTGCTGCCCTGGCTGGTGTGGCTTAGTGGATTGGCACTGGCCTGCAAACCCAAAGGTTGCTGGTTCAATTCCCAGCCGGGCACATAATCAGGTTGCAAGCCAGATCTCCAGCTTGGTCCCCAGCTGGAGACAGGTGAAAGGCAACCATACATTGATACTTCTCTTCCTTTCTTCCTCCTTCCCTGCCTTTCTCTCTGAAAATAATGATTAAATCTTTAAATAAATAAATAAATAAATAAATAAATAAATAAAAGCTTTTCAGCATTTATGTAATTAATTGTGCTCCTCCCTTTTTTTCTTTAAGCTCCTATCTTTGTCTCACTTTATTTTTATCTCTGTAGACTTCACATTTTTTACGTTCTGTGCTTTGGCTGACAAAAACAGACAAACAAAAAGTATTGACAAACTGAAGAGAAGCACTTGAGGTGCTGAACTTCAAAGAAGACAAATGCCTCCCCAGACCTTCTGATTTATGTCTGGGGCATTGAGGGCTTATTTGTTGAATAATTTAATTCTTTCTCTGAAGCTTTACTTTCTTTCTTTGGATTGATGGGATGGGTGACCCAAAATTTCTAGGGCTTGCTGGGCTCTAAAATGACCTACATTGACTTTTCCCTAAAAAGGACCTGAGCTTAGATTTCACTAAAGCTGTGTATTTCTGAAGGCTGCCGTGGTGCACGGAGTCAATGGGTCTGGCAGCGTGAAGGACTCGGGTCCGTGAGACGAGAACTGACCATCATTTCAGCAGTTGCTCCCGAGTGATGACTAGAGGCCTTTTCAACAGGGATGGAACGTTCTAGTGATGTCCACATTATAGAATAGTCTTGCAATTTTCTTGCAAGGTCATAAAATTATACATGCTCACACTTATGTGATATTAGAAGTCATTTAGTCTAACTTTGCAACAATTGGAAGGCTTCCACCTATGGCCTCTTCAGTGCAAGTCTGTTCAGGGTCTGTGTAGACCCCGAATTTATATAAATAATAAGAAAATTTTGTAGATGCCAGCATCATGACAGAGTGAAAAGACCTCCTTGTTTCTCTACTAAAAGGCACAAGTCAGACAACTGTAATTCACAAGCACTCCTGAGAGATCTGCAGACTGAAAAGGAGGGAGCCCCGGAGGGAGCGGAGGGACAGACCCCCGCCCAGAGTCCCGCTGCCCACCCAGTGGCCCCAACCCGCGCAGCGACTGTGCAGCAGGCTGGTCGCCACCCTCGGGAACCTGGGGGCCCTTGAGCAGAGGAAGCAGCACCCCAGTCAGAACGGCTGTCTTCCCGCCTAAGCCTGGTGATGGGGAATACATAGCATAGGAATGGAAGCTGCAGGTCAGCAACAGCTGGTACAAGGTTACAAGCAAGAGAGCTCGGGCTGCTGCCTACGAGGGCCTGCAGCACCACGGCGGGTCAGAGCTCGCGGCTGACTCAGCTCACTGCGTGGGGCGCAGGCTCGGAGGTGGAGGGACACTCACCGGCTTAGTGAACTCAAGACAGTTTCCCATGGAGGTGACGCCGGCCTGCCCGGATTTCAGAGGTGGCAGGAGTACAAAATCTTGCAATATAGCACCATCTACTGGAGATCAAAAGAAACACCTCTACTTACTGTGAATTTTTTTCTCCTACCGCAGGACATTTTTTCCCCCCATTTGCTTTTTTAGAGAGAGAGAAGGAGAGAGAGAAACACTGGTGGGAGAGAAGCACCCATTGGTTGCCCTGTAGGCAGCCAGCCCTGAGAGGCCCACAAGATGGGGACTGCCGGCCTCCTGGCGGGGGTTGTGAGGGTTGGGGGGTCGCACTCACCCTCAATGGGCACCCTTGAGCAGTGGGTGTGGAACCTACCACCTAGGTATATGCCCTGACCAGGAATCGCACCCAAAATCTTTCAGTTACCGGATAAGGCTTCAACCACTGAGCCACACCAGCCAGGGCTCAACCTGCTGCACTGTTGAGAAAGGCACTGTTTAAAAAACAAAGTAGGTCACTACCTCAAATGCTAGGAAGGAGACAACCTACCCAGTACTATGAATAATGAAGGCAACAAGGTATTTAAAGAAAAGGAAAAGTTTCCAGAAACCAAACTTAAAGAGATGGGAGACTGTGATGCAAAATGGCAGGGAATTGAATATCGTAGTTATGAAAAAATTCAAGGAGGTACAAGAAAGGCAGTTCAATGAGCTCATGAATAAAATTAATGAACTACAGGAGCCCTTTACCAAACAGACCAACTATAAAAAGAACCAAGCAGAAATTTTGTAGTTGAAAAGCTCAATACATGAGATGAGGAATGCATTCGAAAACTCTGGAAATGGAGCAGATGAGATTGAGCAGGGACTTGGTGAGCTTGACCGTAGAAACCTAGAAATGACTCAGGTAGAAGAACAGAGGGGATTGGAGAGTAAAAATGATGAAAGAATACAATGAGAACTTTCTGACGCCATTCAAAATAGCAACTGTAAGAATAAAGGGTATACCAGAAGAAGGTGAGAGGGAAAGGGAACAGAAAGACTATTCAAAGAAATAATCAATGAAAAGTTACCAAACCTATGGAATAAGCTGAATCCTTGAATTTCAAAAGCTAACTAGATACCTAATTATCTTAATGTAACAGATCTTCAAGACAAATAATATTAAAACTATCAAAAATTAATGATAAAGAATTTTTTAGGCAGTAAAGGGGGGGGGGGCACTGCCACTTATGAAGAAAACCCCTGTTGATTATCACTAAACTTTTACAGAAAAAAAAAAAAAAAAAAAAAAAAAAAAAAAAAAAAAAAAAAAAAAAAAAAAAAAAAAAAAAAAAAAAAAAAAAAAAAAAAAAAAAAAAAAAAAAAAAAAAAAAAAAAAAAAAAAAAAAAAAAAAAAAAAAAAAAAAAAAAAAAAAAAAAAAAAAAAAAAAAAAAAAAAAAAAAAAAAAAA